>CM051261.1:26806706-27039206 GCA_027921565.1 Artemia sinica | reverse complement strand
AATTGGAATCTAACATTAATCCATATAATTTTTCTGAAAGAATAAAAAAATCCCCTGGAATAATGCTGATGTCACGAAAGAAAAAATTAAAACCTTATTTTGCTTAATTTTTTTCTTAATTTATTCATTTCTTCTGCATATACTCGATTGTTTGCTAAATTCTTCCCCGTAAAAAAATAGCCTCGTTCACCCTTCTCTCTACTCTGATTGAACAGGTACCATCGCAGACCCAAATTGGATTTTCGGCACATACAAAAATTCTAGAATGGAAAAGCCAGAAGAGGAATTGTACAAACACAAGAAACAAAAATATATTTACTAGCGATGTAGCTTCCAAAGAAAAATATAAAGGAAAACCAAGGGCAATAGCTCCAACATCTAAGATAACTAGTGCAATCTTTTTGTAAGTTTCAGATCGAGCTTCACAACAAAACACAGATCTATTGAATTTTATGAAAAATTGATTAACCCATGGCTTACACAATAAACAAAACACATCCAAAATAAGGAAAAAATTACATAAGGACGTCCGTTTGTTTCATCATCGGTCCTTCTATCAGTGACTTGACCAGCTATATTTATATGCATTATTTTATATAGCTATTATTTTATATGCATTATTTTATATAGCTATTAGTTTATATGCTTTTTTACGCTTTGACAAGTCGGGTAAAAAAAAATTGTGGGGAGGGGGAGGTTCATACCCTGTAACCTCTCGCCCTTGGATACGGCCTTAAAACCCTGTTATTTAGTCTTTTAGCGGAAATACGACAAAATCTGTCCCAGTTAAGTCTGGTCTCTCTTGTTTCTAAAGAAGTAAATGCTCCTCTATAATTGCGACCAGTGGATAAAGACTGACTAAAACGATTTCTCTCTTTCTAAAGCAATTTAGGAAGATGTGTGGGATACGCCCTAAAAGTCTCCACATTCATAGTTTTATCATACAGTTCGTGGTAACGAACTGTAAGTAAGGAGCGACAGAAAACCCCCTGACTATTATATAAAATAATTGCTGGTCAAGTCACTGATAGAAGGACCGATGATGAAACAAACGGACGTCCTTATGTAATTTTTTCCTTATTTTGGATGTGTTTTGTTTATTGTGTAAGCCATGGGTTAATCAATTTTTCAAAAAATTCAATAGTGCAAAATTCTCCTGGCAAAGATATAGAAAGTGGAAAACTTGAGTTCACCATTTCTTAAGGTGTGTACACTTTTACTCATTGTATAGTATTGGCTGTTAAGCCCAAATTTAAGAAAAATCCCGTTGTGACGTGGTTAATTTTTGGGGTGGGTGGGATTGGCTTATCATTTTTTTTTCTCATTACCAGTTTCTGTTTTGTCTTGGAAGTGCATTTAATGGGTGTTACACTGGTGTTTTAAAATGCTTTGTACCCCAAATTATAGATCTGTGTTTGTTGTGAAGCTCGATCTGAAACTTACAAAAAGATTGCACTAGTTATCTTAGATGTTGGAGCTATTGCCCTTGGTTTTCCTTTATATTTTTCTTTGGAAGTTACATCGCTAGTAAATATATTTTTGTTTCTTGTGTTTGTACAATTCCTCCTGTGGCTTTTCCATTCTATAATTTTTGTATGTGCCGAAAACCCAATTTGGGTCTGCGACGGTGCTGTTCAATCAGAGTAGAGAGAAGGGTGAAATGAGGCTATTTTTTTTTACGGGGAAGAATTTAGCAAACAATCGAGTATATGCAGAAGAAATGAATAAATTAAGAAAAAAAATTAAGCAAATAAGGTTTTAATTTTTTCTTTCGTGACATCAGCATTATTCCAGGGGATATTTTTTATTCTTTCAGAAAAATTATATGGATTAATGTTAGATTCCAATTCAGCTTGAAAATTTTCTATTGGACTAAAGGTTTTTTTTAGGGGGGAGGGAGGGATTACAAAAGGATTTTTTTTCGGTGGTGAGGGGTAAATAAAACTTCAGAGGGGCTTATTATTGATATTTCCGGGAATAGCACTGTCGTTACAGTTTTAAGTTTGGGGGAGGGAGCCGTTTAATTTTGGGGAGGTCGTTTACTTTACGTTTGGGGAGGAGAGTAGTTTTAAGTATCTTTAATGTTATTGTCGTTGCAATTTTTTGGTGACTGTGTGTGGGGGGGGGGATTATGCCCAAAACTTTGTTATTTTCAGGAATGGCACTGTCGTTACAGTTTTAATCAGATAAGTGTTTTTATGATAATTTATGTTGTATATTTGCTAACCTAAGTTACTATTTATTCCGTCAGTGACAATTGTACATGCTGATTATTATTATTTTATTTTAATAAAAGAGTTTACAGTTCTCCTCTTAATTCGTTTTCTGATTTGGAGTGGCTCTTATTTATATCTCCCGCTCCGTGTTCACGTTTGAAACAAAAAAAAGCAAGCGAACAAAATATTCAAAACTAGAAGCAAAAGCAAGTTATTGGTTTGTCATGAGTTTAATTAAAATTGAGGATTGTATCGCAACTCGACAGTAGGTATCTGATCAACATTCACAGCGTAGAAATCAGCGGCGTCAATTCACGAAAATGTAGGGTCGGGGTCAAAGTGATTTTTTTTCAAAGTGTAGGTGGGGGAGGGTTAATTTGTTTTTATTAATCATTATTTATAATGAAGAAATAAATAAAAGGCATTTTGAACGCCCCCCACACCCACAAAAAGAGATTTTTCAAAACTTAAGGGGGGGAATGCCCTGTTCCCAATCGATGCTACTGGTAGAAATTAGATAAGCGGGAAAAAACGTAACTATCCCTGTTGTCAAATTAATGCAGTATATAAGACTTCCCGCTTCACACGCATTGATTTTTTGTCACGTTTGGCTGCTCCGGCCTTCAGCTAGATTTCCTTTTGCTTATACAATACGGTATTGACGGCAGCAGCCTTAGAACTTTCATCGTTCATTTAAGCAAGAGAAAAGAAAATCAAGGACTGCTTCCCCCTTTGGTAAATCTCACCCGAAAATTTTTTTCTCCCCCGCCAAAAATTTTCCACACATGTAAAATAACAACTGTATTTTGAAAGTTAAATTATTTAAAAATTTAAGTTAGGATTATTAACTTACCTGTGGGGTGTTGATGGATAATTAATATCCAGAAAATGTGAACGAAAGTAACTGTCAAGTATTCGTATTCATGGACCTCTGATTTCAGTCAGGGCAAAAAGTATTTGTATGATTAAGTGGGCGTTCAGACACTGGATTCAGACTCTGTCCAGTTTTCCTGCTCATAATGGTTTAAAGTCTAAGGTATTTTCAGAAATTGGAAATTCACAATCATAATTGTCACCTAAATAGGTGTTTTCAGTTTAGAAAATGTTGCTCGATAGTTTCTATTTTCAGCTTTCAAACATTCTGAGTGGGAAACTTGGGCAGAGTCTGAGACAGAATTCATCGTCTTAATGCCCAATAAGAGGGTTTGGGACGGGTATTTTATACCTCTAACCCATGCAACAGTGTAATCAACAGATTCTTAAAGTTTCTTGATGATCCGATTAACAGTGTAGTAATGCATTCAATTTTACATGTATAGATAAGTTGAGATCTGCTCTCCGTTGGCTAGGGTTACATTTTTGGGGGATTATGTTTCATTAATGAATATTTCGCATTCCAAATAAGTAACTTACAAAGCGCAATTGCTTTCTGAAGATGAAATTGGTAGACTCTAACTACGGATCTCACAAGTATAAATAGAGGAAATCAACGACAGGAGTGCCAACTGGGGGAAGAGAGGGGATTGACCCCCTTTATTTGTTTCTCCCGTGCCTACCTGTATTTTTGAAAGCATATTTTGACTGTCCCCTCCCGTACATCTTCTTGAATTGGCTCCCTGGTCAATGAATGGGACAGAATACCCCATTTGTGAACAAAAACCAGGTTTCTCGTTTTTTTTTTTTTTTTTTTTTTTTTTTTTTTTTTTTTTTTTTTTTTTTTTTTTTTTTTTACTGGGACTCTGAAATGTTCCATGCTAGGAGTGGATTGTTTTAATTTGGATTTCATTTTCGGACTTTTGTAATCACCTGATGATAACTTAATATATGTATGTAGTATGTGGCCTTGTCCAAAAATCCATGGTCTGTATAGGTGTAAAAGTTTCAAACCCCGATTTTAGATTGAATAATAAGATATAGGCTACGTAGCCAGGATTGTATTTTGAAAGAATCTGAGCTTTAAATACCCATTAATTATTCTTTTAATTACTCAAAATAAAAACAAAACACTTTAGGAAGATAATAGTTTGCAAAAAAAGAAAAAAAATGATTTATAATCTGGTTTATTACTTTAAGTCCCTGTTTTTCCTCACAATCGTCACTTCACTGGACGCACAGTTTTATAGTTAATTTATTTGATCAGAGACAACTTTTGGCGTGTATTACAGGCTTATTGATTGTAATTGAAAGAAAAGAATTCCATAATTTTGCTATAAAAAGCAGAATAAATATAAAATAAGCCTTTGTTTTCAAGAAGAATCAGAGATCTTTGTAAAATTGAGCTAGAAATTTCTTTGAAAATTCCTTCTAACATTGGGTTAAATTAAATTGTATGTTATTGAAAGGGAATTTGGCATTTTTTGAGGAATAAAAGTCAAATTACTGAAGCACAGTGCATGCCGGTAGCCTAATTATATTTAAAAAAAAGTTATTATAAAAAAATATGATTCGTCTTAAGAATTATATAAATTTCAAAGGTATTTGTGGTTTTAGCGAAAGGTGTATTTCACGATTTGACCTCAGACTTTTTCAATTAAAACTATGTATTTAATTTACAAAAAAAAAGAAATGCAAAAACTTAGTTCGAAAGTCGCGGGCGTGTTGTAAACAAATGACATCTACTCTTGCCTTAACTTTTAGAACATGAGTTTTAAACCTTTTGCTGTTGTTGCGCTTCTATTATTGCTACGAAATAATCAGTGAAATTTTACGAATTACTAACAAATCTCACAGCCATTATCTGTTTTTCTATGAAATCCATATTTAATAGTTTAACAGCACTTGAGTCTTGAGAACGCTTCCTCGTTGAAAATTGTCATCGTAATCGGATCTGGGGTTTTCAGCATATTTAACAGTACTTGAGTCTTGAGTACGCTTCCTCGTTGAAAATTTTCATTGCAATCGGATCCGGGGTTTTCAGTATATTTAACAGTGCGCTTCCTCGTTGAAAATGTTCATTGCAATTGGATCTGGGGTTTTCAGCACATTTAACAGTAGTTGAGTCTTGAGTACACTTCCTCGTTGAAAATTTCATCGCAATTGGATTTGGGGTTTTCAGCTGAAAATTTCATCGCAATTGGATCTGGGGTTTTCAGTAAAAAAGCTGGCGAGAGCTGTTTACATCCACAGAATCGCTGTGGTTTCCAGCCAAAGCCTTAGCTCTCAATTTTTGTGTTTTGCGGAAAATCGCAGTGAATTTCAGACTGTAGATGATTTTTACTAACCTTTTTTTTTCATCGACAAACGTAAATGCGTGTGCGTTGAAACCTTCCAACACACTTTGTGAAAAAATGTATTTAGTTTGCTATAGTTGTACTACAGCCAACTTTAAGCGTTTTACCACGCCCCCCCCCCATATTCAGGGCTACTCTGATCATTTTAACCACGTGCCCTAGTTGACTTTTTGTAAATTATGTCGTTGAGTGGAGTCAGAGCGTTGTCACATTAGGAATGTTGCAAATGGATTTTTCAACAAATGTGGCCATTCGAGTATTTGAAAAGGAATCCGTTTAGGTTTTTCGGGAAGTTTTGGGAATTAGGGCAAAAATCATGGGTCAATATCTACGAAATCATATTATTGAGTTAGGACAAAAGTGAAAGTAGAGATGACCCTAGAGCTCGTGACACTCACCCCTGCTGCCACCTACAACTTTTTTACATAGTTTAATGGGGACAGTGTCAATGACCTCTTTCTCCAAGGTCTCTTTCTCCAGGTGTGTTTTTGGCCAGTGTCCGCTATGGGAGAATGTCATGATCCTGGAAAGAGTATTTGTTGTTGTTGTTTTTGGCCAAGTGCCCGCTAGGGAAGAATGAAATGCTACTCCGGTACGAACCACGTGGTTAATGGGGTCAATGATCTTTTTCTCCAGGTGTATTTTTGGCACGCTCGAGGCGAATGTTATGATCCAGGAAAGAGTATTTGTTGTTGTTGTTTTGGGCAAGCTCCCAGCGAATGTCAAGGGAGAACACGTGGTTAATCAAAGTGGGACATCTGTGCTGTCAGTCATTAATCAAATTGTTTCCGGGCAAAGTTTAATAGCGTCTGACAGATGACGTCAAGTTAATTAATGTCTTTGGATGTTCGACCAGAATTGTTTCCGAGGCAAAGTTTAGATCACACGTGACAGATGATGTCATGATTGATTGATTGGCGTGAAAGGGGAATTAATTTGTTGTTTCTAAGGGGAATTATTGATTCACGAAAGGGGGATTAATTTGTTGTTTCTAAAGAGAATCGTCTCCGAGCGAATGTTTCGATCTTAGCGCGCGAAGAGATGATTCACGTAAGGTTTCCAAATGTTGAAAGTTCAGCGCAGGGATGCCAAAACAAAAGGAACACGCTGAAATTACGTTTAGGGATTATTTGGGCGAAACCGTCTTAGCCATTATAGGGAATTATTTCGGCGAAACAGTTAGAGACATTTAAAAGATGATTTAAAAGATGATTTTAGAAGAGAATTTGAGGGTAAAACTCTGTGGTCGTTATAATACACAAGTTGTATTTTAACAGTGTCGTGAGGTCCTCTACCCCAACCCCAAAGGCTCCTCATACCCCACCCCAACCCCGAAGGAAGCCCCCGGTCCCCAAAGGCCACCGGGCTCCCAAAAGACCACCAGGATCCCAAAGGGCCCCCGGACCCCCAAAGGCCCCCCACCGGTCCCCAAAGGTCCACCGGGCTCCCAAAGGACCAATCGGCCCTCAAGTGCCCCCCAGAACCCCAAAGGCCCTCCCCAGACCCCCAAAGGCCCTCCCGGGCCCCCAAAAGGCCCTCCCCCAGTCCCCAAAGGTCCACAGGGCTCCCAAAGGGCCACCCGGCCCTAAAGGGCCCCCCAGACCCCCAAAGGACCCCCGGCGCCCCCAAAGGCCCCTGAGCCCCCATTTTTTAATACTTTTTTATGGCTTTATTATATCTTTTCAGAACAAGTTATTTTCTTAATGTCCATCCTAAACCCATTTTACAAGTTGAAGTACCCATCCTTTTCACCCACAACTTTACTATACTGATTTTTGAATGCTCCAACACCAAGCAATACTTTTCAAAAGGCATTTCAGAACAAGTTCTTTTCTTAGTGACCGTCCTAAAACCATTTTACAAATTCAAGTACTCATCCTTTTCACCCACAACTTAGTTATAGGTAAGAGTTTGAAGTTTTACCTTAGAGACTTAGCTTAGAGTTTTAGTTTGGTTTAGTTTTAGTTAAAAGTTTAGAGGTTTTTTTTAGCTTAGACTCTTAGCTTAGAGTTTTTGTTAGAGTTCTAGTTTAGTTTAGTTTTAGTTAAGAGTTTAGAGTTTTTAGCTTAGAGTCTTAGCTTAAAGTTTTAGTTTGGAGTTCTAGTTTAGTTTAGTTTTAGTTAAGAGTTTAGAGTTTTTAGCTTAGAGTCTTAGCTTAAAGTTTTAGTTTGGTTTAGTTTTAGTTAAAAGTTTAGAGTTTTTTTTTTAGCTTAGAGTCTTAGCTTAGAGTTTTTGTTAGAGTTCTAGTTTAGTTTAGTTTTAGTTAAGAGTTTAGAGTTTTTAGCTTAGAGTCGTAGCTTAGAGTTTTATTCAGAGTTCTAGTTTAGTATAGTTACAGTTCAGAATTTAGAGTTTTAGCTTAGAGTCATAGCTTATAATTTTACTTAAAGTTGTAGTTTGGTTAAGTTTTAGTTAAGAGTTTCGAGTTTTAGCTTAGAGTCTTAGCTTAGAGTTTTTGTTAGAGTTGAAGTTTAGTTTAATTTTAGTTAAGAATTTGATGTTTTACCTTTGAGTTTCAGTTAGAGTTCTAGTTTAGTTTACTTTTAGTTAAGAGTTTAGAGTTTTTAGCTTAGAGTCTTAGCTTAAAGTTTTAGTTTGGTTTAGTTTTAGTTAAAAGTTTAGAGTTTTTTTTTTAGCTTAGAGTCTTAGCTTAGAGTTTTTGTTAGAGTTCTAGTTTAGTTTAGTTTTAGTTAAGAGTTTAGAGTTTTTAGCTTAGAGTCTTAGCTTAGAGTTTTATTCAGAGTTCTAGTTTAGTTTAGTTTAGTTACAGTTCAGAATTTAGAGTTTTAGCTTAGAGTCATAGCTTATAATTTTACTTAAAGTTGTAGTTTGGTTAAGTTTTAGTTAAAAGTTTCGAGTTTTAGCTTAGAGTCTTAGCTTAGAGTTTTATTCAGAGTTCTAGTTTAGTTTAGTTTAGTTACAGTTCAGAATTAGAGTTTTAGCTTAGAGTCATAGCTTATAATTTTACTTAAAGTTGTAGTTTGGTTAAGTTTTAGTTAAGAGTTTCGAGTTTTAGCTTAGAGTCTTAGTTCAGAGTTTTTGTTAGAGTTCTAGTTTAGTTTAGTTTTAGTTAAGAGTTTAGAGTTTTACCTTAGAGTCTTAGCTTAGAGTTTTAGTTAGAGTTGAAGTTTAGTTTAGTTACAGTTAAGAATTTAGAGTTTTAGCTTAGAGTCATAGCTTAGAGTTTTACTTAAAGTTTTAGTTTGACTAAGTTTTAGTTAAGAGTTTCGAGTTTTAGCTTAGAGTCTTAGCTTAGAGTTTTTTGTTAGAGTTCTAGTTTAGTTTAATTTTAGTTAAGAGTTTGATGTTTTACCTTTGAGTTTCAGTTAGAGTTCTAGTTTAGTTTAGTTTTAGTTAAGAGTTTGGTGTTTTACCTTAGAGTCTTAGCTTAGAGTTCTAGTTTACTTTAGTTTTACTTAAGAGTTTAGAGTTTTAGCTTAGAGTCTCAGCTTAGAGTTTTTGTTAGAGTTCTAGCTTATTTTAGTTTTAGTTAAGAGTTTAGTGTTTTTAGCTTAGAGTCTTAGCTTAGAGTTTATGTTGAAGTTCTAGTATAGTTTAGTTTTAGTTTAGAGTTTTAGCTTAGAGTCTTAGCTTAGAGTTTTTGTTAGAGTTGAAGTTTAGTTTAGTTTTAGTTAAGAGTTTAGAGTTTTTTTTTGTTAGAGTTCTAGTTTAATTTTAGTTAAGAGTTTGATTTTTTACCTTTGAGTTTCAGTTAGAGTTCTAGTTTAGTTTAGTTTTAGTTAAGAGTTTAGAGTTTACCATAGAGTCTTAGCTTAGAGTTTTAGTTAGAGTTCTAGTTTAGTTTAGTTTTAGTTACAGTTCAGAATTTAGAGTTTTAGCTTAGAGTCATAGCTTAGAGTTTTACTTAAAGTTATAGTTTGGTTAAGTTTTAGTTAAGAGTTTAGAGTTTTTAGCTTAGAGTTTTTGTTGAAGTTCTAGTTTAGTTTAGTTTTAGTTAATAGTTTAGAGTTTTAGCTTAGAGTCTTAGCTTAGAGTTTTTGTTAGAGTTGAAGTTTAGTTTAATTTTAGTTAAGAATTTGATGTTTTACCTTTGAGTTTCAGTTAGAGTTCTAGTTTAGTTTACTTTTAGTTTAGAGTTTACAGTTTTTTAGCTTAGAGTTTTAGTTAGAGTTCTAGTTTAGTTTTAGTTAAGAGTTTAGAATTTTAGCTTAGAGTCTTAGCTTAGAGTTTTTGTTAGAGTTCTAGTTTATTTTAGTTTTGAGTTCTAGTTTAGTTTACATATAGTTATGAGTTTGGAGTTTTACCTTAGAGACTTAGCATAGAGTTTTAGTTTAGTTTAGTTTTAGTTAAGAGTTTAGAGTTTTTTAGCTTAGAGTCTTAGCTTAGAGTTTTTGTTAGAGTTCTAGTTTAGTTTAGTTTTAGTTAAGAGTTTGGTGTTTTACCTTAGAGTCTTAGTTTAGAGTTTTAGTTAGAGTTCTAGTTTAGTTTAGTTTTAGTTAAGAGTTTAGAGTTTTAGCTTAGAGTTCTTAGCTTAGAGTTCTTAGAGTTCAGGTATTTTAGTTTGAGTTCTAGTTTAGTTTAGTTATAGTTAAGAGTTTAGAGTTTTAGCTTAGAGTCTTAGCTTAGAGTTTTAGTTTAAGTTTAGTTTTAGTTAAGAGTTTGAGTTTCTAGCTTAGAGTCTTAGCTTAGAGTTTTTGTTAGAGTTGAAGTTTAGTTTAGTATTAGTTAAGAGTTTGAGTTTTAGCTTAGAGTCTTAGCTTAGAGTTTTAGTTAGTTCTAGTTTAGTTTAGATATAGTTAAGAGTTTAGGAGTTTTAGCTTAGAGTCTTAGCTTAGAGTTTTGTAGAGTTCTAGTTATTTAGTTTTAGTTAAGAGTTTAGAGTTTTTAGCTTAGAGTCTTAGCTTAGAGTTTTTGTTAGAGTTCTAGTTTAGTTTAGTTTTAGTTAAGAGTTTGGTGTTTTACCTTAGAGTCATAGCTTAGATTTTAGTTAGAGTTCTAGTTTAGTTTAGTTATAGTTAGGAGTTTAGAGTTTTAGCTTAGAGTCTTAGCTTAGAGTTTTTGTTAGAGTTCTAGTTTAGTTTAGTTTTAGTTAAGAGTTTAGAGTTTTTAGCTTAGAGTCTTAGCTTAGAGTTTTTGTTGAAGTTTTAGTTTAGTTTAGTATTAGTTAAGAGTTTAGAGTTTTAGCTTAGAGTCTTAGCTTAGAGTTTTTGTTAAAGTTGAAGTTTAGTTTAGTAATAGTTAAGAGTTTAGAGTTTTAGCTTAGAGTCCTAGCTTAGAGTTTTTGTTAGAGTTGAAGTTTAGTTTAGAATAGTTAAGAGTTTGGAGTTTTAGCTTAGAGTCTTAGCTTAGAGTTTTAGTTTAGTTTAGTTTTAGTTAAGAGTTTGGAGTTTTTAGCTTAGAGTCTTAGCTTAGAGTTTTTGTTAGAGTTCTAGTTTAGTTTAGTTATAGTTAAGAGTTTGGTGTTTTACCTTAGAGTCTAGCTTAGACTTAGTTAGAGTTCTAGTTTAGTTTAGTTTTAGTTATGAGTTTAGAGTTTTAGCCTAGAGTCTTAGCTTAGAGTTTTCGTTAGAGTTCTAGTTTAGTTTAGTTTTAGTTAAGAGTTTAGAGTTTTTTAGCCTTAGAGTCTTAGCTTAGAGTTTTTTTGTCGAAGTTCTAGTTTAGTTTAGTTAGTTAGAGTTTAGAGTTTAGCTTAGAGTCTTAGCTTAGAGTTTTGTTAAGTTGAGTTTAGTTAGTATAGTTAAGAGTTTAGAGTTTTAGCTTAGAGTCTTAGCTTAGAGTTTTTGTTAAGTTGAAGTTTAGTTTAGTATAGTTAAGAGTTTAGAGTTTTAGCTTGGAGTCTTAGCTTAGAGTTTTAGTTTAGTTAGTTTAGTTAAGAGTTTAGAGTTTTAGCATAGTCTTAGCTTAGAGTTTTTGTTAGAGTTCTAGTTTAGTTTAGTTATAGTTAAGAGTTTAGAGTTTTTAGCTTAGAGTCTTAGCTTAGAGTTTTAGTTTAGTTTAATTTTAGTTAAGAGTTTAGAGTTTTACCATAGAGTCTTATCTTGAGGTTTTGTTAGAGTTCTAGTTTAGTTTAGTTTTAGTTAAGAGTTTAGAGTTTTTAGCTTAGAGTTTTAGCTTAGAGTTTTTGTTAGAGTTCTAGTTTAGTTTAGTTTTAGTTAAGGTTTAGAGTTTTTAGCTTAGAGTTTAGCTTAGAGTTTTTGTTAGAGTTCTAGTTTAGTTTAGTTTTAGTTAAGAGTTTGGTGTTTTACCTTAGAGTCTTAGCTTAGAGTTTTAGTTAGAGTTCTAGTTTAGTTTAGTTTTAGTTAAGAGTTTAGAGTTTTTATCTTAGAGTCTTAGCTTAGAGTTTCTGTTAGAGTTCTAGTTTATTTTAGTTTTGAGTTCTAGTTTAGTTACATATAGTTAAGAGTTTGGAGTTTTACCTTAGAGACTTAGCATAGAGTTTTAGTTTAGTTTAGTTTTAGTTAAGAGTTTAGAGTTTTTTAGCTTAGAGTCTTAGCTTAGAGTTTTTGTTAGAGTTCTAGTTTAGTTTAGTTTTAGTTAAGAGTTTGGTGTTTTACCTTAGAGTCTTAGTTAGAGTTTTAGTTAGAGTTCTAGTTTAGTTTAGTTTAGTTAAGAGTTTAGAGTTTTTAGCTAAAGTCTTAGCTTAGAGTTTTTGTTAGAGTTCTAGTTTATTTTAGTTTTAGTTAAGAGTTTAGAGTTTTAGCTTAGAGTCTTAGCTTAGAGTTTTTGTTGAAGTTTTAGTTTAGTTTAGTTTTAGTTAATAGTTTAGAGTTTTAGTTTAGAGTCTTAGCTTATAGTTTTTGTTAGAGTTGAAGTTTAGTTTAGTAATAGTTAGGAGTTTAGAGTTTTAGCTTAGAGTCTTAGCTTAGAGTTTTTGTTAGAGTTCTAGTTTAGTTTAGATATAGTTAAGAGTTTGGAGTTTTACCTTAGAGATTTAGCTTAGAGTTTTAGTTTAGTTTAGTTTTAGTTAAGAGTTTGGAGTTTTTAGCTTAGAGTCTTAGCTTAGAGTTTTTGTTAGAGTTCTAGTTTAGTTTAGTTTTAGTTAAGAGTTTGGTGTTTTACCTTAGAGTCATAGCTTAGACATTTAGTTAGAGTTCTAGTTTAGTTTAGTTTTAGTTATGAGTTTAGAATTTTAGCCTAGAGTCTTAGCTTAGAGTTTTTGTTAGTGTTCTGGTTTAGTTTAGTTTTAGTTAAGAGTTTAGAGTTTTTAGCCTAGAGTCTTAGCATAGTTTTTTTGTCGAAGTTCTAGTTTAGTTTAGTAATAGTTAAGAGTTTAGAGTTTTAGCTTAGAGTCTTAGCTTAGAGTTTTTGTTAAAGTTGAAGTTTAGTTTAGTAATAGTTAAGAGTTTAGAGTTTTAGCTTAGAGTCTTAGCTTAGAGTTTTTGTTAAAGTTGAAGTTTAGTTTAGTAATAGTTAAGAGTTTAGAGTTTTAGCTTAGAGTCTTAGCTTAGAGTTTTAGTTTAGTTTAATTTTAGTTAAGAGTTTAGAGTTTTTTAGCATAGAGTCTTAGCTTAGAGTTTTTGTTAGAGTTCTAGTTTAGTTTAGTTATAGTTAAGAGTTTAGAGTTTTTAGCTTAGATTCTTAGCTTAGAGTTTTAGTTTAGTTTAATTTTTTTTAAGAGTTTAGAGTTTTACCATAGAGTCTTATCTTAGGGATTTTTTAGAGTTCTAGTTTAGTTTAGTTTTAGTTAAGAGTTTAGAGTTTTTTAGCTTAGAGTCTTAGTTTAGAGTTTTTTGTTGCAGTTCTAGTTTAGTTTAGAGTTTTAGCTTAGACTTGGAGTTTTAATTAGAGTTCTAGTTTAGTTTAGTTTTAGTTAAGAGTTTAGAGTTTTAGCTTAGAGTTTTTGTTAGAGTTGAAGTTTAGTTTAGTAATAGTTAAGAGTTTAGAGTTTTAGCTTAGAGTCTTAGCTTAGAGTCTTTGTTAGAGTCCTAGTTAAGTTTAGTTATAGTTAAGAGTTTGGAGTTTTACCTTAGAGACTTAGCTTAGAGTTTTAGTTAAGTTTAGTTTTACTTAAGAGTATAGAATTTTAGCTTAGAGTCTCAGCTTAGAGTTTTTGTTAGAGTTCTAGTTTAGTTTAGTTTAGTTAAGAGTTTAGTGTTTTTAGCTTAGAGTCTTAGTTTAGAGTTTTTGTTGAAGTTCTAGTTTAGTTTAGTTTTAGTTTAGAGTTTTAGCTTAGACTTAGAGTTTTAATTAGAGTTCTAGTTTAGTTTAGTTTTAGTTAAGAGTTTAGAGTTTTTAGCTTAGAGTCTTAGCTTAGTTTTATTTAGAGTTCTAGCTTAATTTAGTTTTAGTTAAGAGTTTAGAGTTTTACCATAGAGTCTTAGCTTAGAGTTTTAGTTAGAGTTAAAGTTTAGTTTAGTTACAGTTAAGAATTTAGATTTTTAGCTTAGAGTCATAGCTTAGAGTTTTACTTAAAGTTATAGCTTGGTTAAGATTTAGTTAAGAGTTTCGAGTTTTAGCTGAGTCTTAGCTTACAGTTTTTGTTAGAGTTCTAGTTTAGCTTAGTTTTACTTAAGAGTTTAGAGTTTTACCTTAGAGTCTTAGCTTAGAGTTTTTGTTAGAGTTCTAGTTTAGTTTAATTTTAGTTAAGAATTTGATGTTTCACCTTTGAGTTTCAGTTAGAGTTCTAGTTTAGTTTACTTTTAGTTAAGAGTTTAGTGTTTTACCTTAGAGTCTTAGCATAGAGTTTTAGTTAGAGTTCTAGTTTAGTTTAGTTTTAGTTAAGAGTTTAGAATTTTAGCTTAGAGTCTTAGCTTAGAGTTTTTGTTAGAGTTCTAGTTTAGTTTAATTTTAGTTAAGAATTTGATGTTTTACCTTTGAGTTTCAGTTAGAGTTCTAGTTTAGTTTACTTTTAGTTAAGAGTTTAGTGTTTTACCTTAGAGTCTTAGCTTAGAGTTTTAGTTAGAGTTCTCGTTTAGTTTAGTTTTAGTTAAGAGTTTAGAATTTTAGCTTAGAGTCTTAGCTTAGAGTTTTTGTTAGAGTTCTAGTTTATTTTAGTTTTAGTTAAGAGTTTAGAGTTTTTGGCTTAGAGTCTTTTGCTTAGAGTTTTTGTTGAAGTTCTAGTTTAGTTTAGGTTTAGTTAATAGTTTAGAGTTTTAGCTTAGAGTCGTAGCTTAGAGTTTTTGTTAGAGTTCTAGTTTAGTTTAGATATAGTTAAGCGTCTGGAGTTTTACCTTCGAGACTTAGCTTAGAGTTTTAGTTTAGTTTAGTTTTAGTTAAGAGTTTAGAGTTGTAGCTTAGAGTCTTAGCTTAGAGTTATAGATAGATTAGCTTAGGTTAGCTTATCATGAGCGCTCATGATAAGCTAACCTAATCTAACCTAACTTAAACGTGGAGAAACCTAACCTCTAACCTAACCTAACCTAATCTAACCTATGGTTTTGGTATTTCTATGCAATATTGTGTAATTTTGTGGTTATGCTAGTTTGAACTAAACTTCAACTCTAACTAAATCTCTAAGCTAAGATTCTAGGCTAAACCTCTAAGCTATAACTCTTAAGTAAAACTAAAATAAACAATAACTCTAACTAAAACTCTAAGCTAAGACTCTAAGCTAAAACTATAAACTCTTAACTATAACTAAACTAAACGAAACTTCAACCCTAACTAAAACTCTAATCTAAGACTTTAAGGTAAAACTCAAAACTCTTAACTAAAACTAAACTAAACTAAAACTCTAACAAAAACTCTAAGCTAAGACTCTAAGCTAAAACTATAAACTCTTAACTAAAACTAAACTAAACTAGAGCTTCAACAAAAACTCTAAGCTAAGACTCTAAGCTAAAAACTCTAAACTCTTAACTAAAACTAAGCTAAACTAGAACTCTAACAAAAACTCTAAGCTAAGACTCTAAGCTAAAATTCTAAATTCTTAACTAAAACTAAACTAAACTAGAACTCTAACTAAAACTCTAAGCTATAACTCTAAGGTAAAACACCAAACTCTTAACTAAAACTAAACTAAACTAGAACTCTAACAAAACTCTAAGCTAGGACTCTAAGCTAAAAAACTCTAAACTCTTAACTAAAACTAAACTAAACTAAAACTTCAACAAAAACTCTAAGCTATGATTCTATGATAAAACTCTAAACTCTTAAGTAAACTAAACTAGAACTCTAACAAAAACTCTAAAGTACGACTTTAAGCTAAAAACTTTAAACTCTTAACTATAACTAAACTAAACTTCAACTCTAACTATAACTCTAAGCTAAGACTCTAAGCTACAACTCTAAACTCTTAACTAAAACTAAACTAAACTAAAACTCTAAGCTAAGTCTCGAAGGTAAAACTCCAGACGCTTAACTATATCTAAACTAAACTAGAACTCTAACAAAAACTCTAAGCTACGACTCTAAGCTAAAACTCTAAACTATTAACTAAACCTAAACTAAACTAGAACTTCAACAAAAAATCTAAGCAAAAGACTCTAAGCCAAAAACTCTAAACTCTTAACTAAAACTAAAATAAACTAGAACTCTAACAAAAACTCTAAGCTAAGACTCTAAGCTAAAATTCTAAACTCTTAACTAAAACTAAACTAAACGAGAACTCTAACTAAAACTCTAAGCTAAGACTCTAAGGTAAAACTCTAAACTCTTAACTAAAACTAAACTAAACTAGAACTCTAACAAAAACTCTGAGTTAAGACTCTAAGCTAAAACTCAAAACTCTTAACTAAAACTTAACCAAACTACAACTTTAAGTAAAATTATAAGCTATGACTCTATGCTAAAACTCTAAATTCTGAACTGTAACTAGACTAAACTAAACTAGAACTCTGAATAAAACTCTAAGCTACGACTCTAAGCTAAAAACTCTAAACTCTTAACTAAAACTTAACCAAACTACAACTTTAAGTAAAATTATAAGCTATGACTCTAAGCTAAAACTCTAAATTCTGAACTGTAACTAAACTAAACTAAACTAGAACTCTGAATAAAACTCTAAGCTAAGACTGTAAGCTAAAAACTCTAAACTCTTAACTAAAACTAAACTAAACTAGAACTCTAACAAAAACTCTAAGCTAAGGCTCTAAGCTAAAAAAAAAACTCTAAACTTTTAACTAAAACTAAATCAAACTAAAACTTTAAGCTAAGACTCTAAGCTAAAAACTCTAAACTCTTAACTAAAAGTAAACTAAACTAGAACTCTAACTGAAACTCAAAGGTAAAACATCAAATTCTTAACTAAAATTAAACTAAACTTCAACTCTAACAAAAACTCTAAGCTAAGATTCTAAGCTAAAACTCGAAACTCTTAACTAAAACTTAACCAAACTACAACTTTAAGTAAAATTATAAGCTATGACTCTAAGCTAAAACTCTAAATTCTGAACTGTAACTAAACTAAACTAAACTAGAAGTCTGAATGAAACTCTAAGCTACGACTCTAAGCTAAAAACTCTAAACTCTTAACTAAAACTAAACTAAACTAGAACTCTAACAAAAACTCTAAGCTAAGGCTCTAAGCTAAACAAAACTCTAAACTTTTAACTAAAACTAAACCAAACTAAAACTTTAAGCTAAGACTCTAAGCTAAAAACTCTAAACTCTTAACTAAAACTAAACTAAACTAGAACTAAACCAAACTAAAACTTTAAGCTAAGACTCTAAGCTAAAAACTCTAAACTCTTAACTAAAACTAAACTAAACTAGAACTCTAACAAAAACTCTAAGCTAAGAGTCTAAGCTAAAAAAAACCTCTAAACTTTTAACTAAAACTAAACCAAACTAAAACTCTAAGCTAAGTCTCTAAGGTAAAACTTCAAACTCTCACCTATAACTAAGTTGTGGGTGAAAAGGATGAGTACTTCAATTTGTAAAATGGGTTTAGGACGGTCACTAAGAAAAGAACTTGTTCTGAAATGCCTTTTGAAAAGTATTGCTTGGTGTTGGAGAATTCAAAAATCAGTATAGTAAAGTTGTGGGTGAAAAGGATGGGTACTTCAACTTGTAAAATGGGTTTAGGATGGACATTAAGAAAATAACTTGTTCTGAAAAGGTATAATAAAGCCATAAAAAAGTATTAAAAAATGGGGGCTCCGGGGCCTTTGGGGGCGTCAGGGGTCCTTTGGGGGTCTGGGGGGCCCTTTAGGGCCGGGTGGCCCTTTGGGAGCCCTGTGGACCCTTGGGGACTGGGGGAGGGCCTTTGGGGGTCTGGGGGGCACTTGAGGGCCGATTGGTCCTTTGGGAGCCCGGTGGACCTTTGGGGACCGGTGGGGGGCCTTTGGGGTCCGGAGGGCCCTTTGGGATCCTGGTGATCTTTTGGGAGCCCGGTGGACCTTTGGGGACCGGGGAGCTTCCTTCGGGGTTGGGGTGGGGTATGAGGAGCCTTTGGGGTTGGGGTAGAGGACCTCACGACTGTTAAAATACAACTTGTGTATTATAACGACCACAGAGTTTCACCCTCAAATTTTCTTCTAAAATCATCTTTTAAATCATCTTTTAAAATGTCTCTAACTGTTTCACCGAAATAATTCCCTATAATGGCTGAAACGGTTTCGCCCAAATAATCCCTAAACGTACTTTCAGTTAGTTCCTTTTGTTTTGGCATCCCTGTGCTTTCACATTTGAAATTACAAAGAAACCTTTTCGCGCGCTAAGATCAAAACATTCGCTCGGAAACGATTCTCTTTAGAAACAACAAATTAATTCCCCTTTCGTAAATCAATAATTCCCCTTAGAAACAACAAATTAATTCCCCTTTCATGCCAATCAATCAATCATGACATCATCTGTCATGTGTGATCTAAACTTTGCCTTGGAAACCATTCTGGTCGAACTCCAAAGACATTAATTAACTTGACGTCATCTGTCAGACACTATTAAACTTTGCCCGGAAACAATTTGATTAATGACTGTCAGCACAGGTGTCCCACTTTGATTAACCACGTGTTCTCCCTTGACATTCGCTGGGAGCCTGCCCAAAACAACAACAACAACAAATACTCTTTCCTGGATCATAACATTCGCCTCGAGCGTGCCTAAAACACACCTGGAGAAAGAGGTCATTGACCCCATTAACCACGTGGTTCGTACCGGAGTAGCATTTCATTCTTCCCTAGCGGGCACTTGGACAAAAACAACAACAACAAATACTCTTTCCAGGATCATGACATTCTCCCATAGCGGACACTTGGCCAAAAACACACCTGGAGAAAGAGATCTTGGAGAAAGAGGTCATTGACACTGTCCCCATTAAACTATGTAAAAAAGTTGTAGGTGGCAGCAGGGGTGAGTGTCACGAGCTTTAGGGTCATCTCTACTAGTGAATACACCATTTGATGCCTTTTTTTATGCTTATTACGAATATAATAAGCATTTCTATCGGAAATGAGTTTCAGCCCCCCCCCCCCCTATATAGGCCAATTCAGGGTTAGGTTAGGTATAGCCTAAATAGGGGGGGGGGGCTGAAATTCATTTCCGATAGAAAAGCTTATTATATTCGTTATCAGCATAAAAAAAGGCGGTCAATATATACCAAATCATATTATTGAGTTTCAAATAAAGTGAATACACCATTCGATGCCTTTTTTTATGCTGATTACGAATATAATAAGCATTTCAATCGGAAATTTCAGCCCCCCCCCCCTATATAGGCTATACCTAACCTAACCCTGAATTGGCCTATATAGGGGGGGGCTGAAACTAATTTCCAAAAGAAATGCTTATTATATTCGTAATCAGCATAAAAAAGGCATCAAATGGTGTATTCACTTTAGTCCTAACTCAATAATATGATATGGTATATATTGACCAAAAAGGCATCAAATGGTGTATTCACTTTATTCCTAACTCAATAATATGATTTCGTAGATATTGACCAATGCTTGTCAACTCCAAGAACAATGATGAAAAGCCTAGGCTTAAAGATCAAATGCTAAAATTCTACTTTAGTTACTTTTACCTATCTTGGAAAGGGGTGAGGTTAGGAAAATGAAACTTTCAGGGATGGGTCTACAGGCTAAAATATGTCCTGGGAAGTATTTTGAAGTACTTATCTCCTTTCCTTCTCCCTCTAGAGGATCCTGAAATTTCCCTACATGACAAGTCTATACCTATTGAAATTTTGACAAAACAACATTTTACCTTAATTTTCAGTTATAAGATTCTTTTTCTCTGGCTTTAGTTCTGAAAATGCTATTCCTGTTATTTGAGTAGTATTTTAAGCCATATCAATGTTAATTTTCAAAATTTAGGAAATGTATTTGCATATCTTTAAAACTCTATAAATCAGGATTGAGCAAAGTTGTAAGGCTGAAAACAATTTTGTTGGACTTCATTTTAAGCAGAAGATCTATTTTACAAGGTTTCACTTTTATAACACACAGATTTTTAAAGGTCATCAAAGGTCAGGACCCTCTAGAGGGAGAAGTGGAGGTAGGTGCTTCAAAATACCTTCCCGGGACATAATTTAGCCTGTAGATCTATCCCTGAAAGTTTCATTTTCCTAACCAAACTCCTTTCCAAGATAGCCAAAAGTAGCTAAAGTAGAATTTTACCGATCAAATTTTCATTTCATGCTTCTTAACTAGTTGAAATACGAGTTTTGGAGAATTAATTGCCTCCATTTATTTCGATATTTAACTAAGTATTATGACAAATCGCAAGAAAATATTTCGAAAGATAAATGGAGCTAAATTTATTAAAACTTTTATAGGAGATGAAAACTAAAGACTATCACTACGATTAGGATTGATATATTCAAAATTTTTACCTTGATTCTATTAGTTTTATCTGTTGACGCTGCTTTAGAAGTGATGAAAGAGAGAAAAAAATAAGGATATATTTATGAAAGAAATTTAAAAAATATAATTTAATTTTTGAAGAAAACTGCCATTTAAAGCATTTTGGGTTCATATTAATACTTATATTTAATTTAATAAATCAAAAAATATTATTATTATTTACAACCATAGAATAATAATGACAGAGTCAAAGACAGATATTGGAACAGTAACTTCACAACTGTTTTTTTTTCTGTTTTTTTTTTTTATATAGGGGTGACGTATCCAACCAATGGTTATAGTATGTGGGAAGAGGGCTCAGCCGAACGGAATTTGAGGTATTAGTATCTTGTTTACGTAGCAAATGAGATTACGCCGCAGCAAAATGTTTTTTTACGTCATTTTATGGGAGGAAACGATTTTGACTCAGTTGGCCAAAATACTATCGAATGAAAATTTTGAGATAACCAGTCAATTTAGTCTCAAAGCTATGTATTGAACTATCTAGTTTTGAAGGCCATAAATAAAGGAGGAGAGGGGATAATTAATGAACCCCTCCCCCGATTCCCTCTCAATCTGAGGCATAGTTTTTGACTAAGCCTGTAATATAGGTACTGCAGGGTGGTAGCTTTTCTCTTACGGCCGACATACTTTGAGCTCAACAATTATATTCATATGCAAAACCACACATATGGGAAGACCTGTGGAAATATTTTTTCTTATATATCCTCTTGACAACTGTCAAAATGATAAGGTTTAAAATTCGGTTTTGTAACTGTAACCCCGCCCCCCCGCCTCTCTCACTGGAGAAAATTTTGAAGAGATACACTTTTTCAGGGATGATTATCATTCTCTAAGCATTCTTATACAAATACTAGAGTTTTATAAGAAAAAACGGAGATTGAAGGAAAGAGTAGTAGCTTCCGGCGATTTAAGGGAGCCTTGGATCAAACAGTTCGTAATAGAAGAGTGTAAGGCAAGAGTGACCATTTTAAATAGAAATCGGAACTCCAAAAAACATATTTGATTACAACAACCGACAGAATCGATTATTTATATGCACCAACTCGGCGTGCATATGACCTTAAGGCTACTCAGCGTGTCCCCAGGTGACGTTAGGGGAACGCCTTAGAGATATGTAAGGTACCTCCATAAAAGGCACGGACCAAAGGGACCCTGTCCCTGGGGGACCATAATATAAAACTGGGCACTCTCGCCTGGGGCCATAAATACAGGTGGAGGAGGAAGAAGGCCCCTTAAATGTACACTCAACAGGGCCTCCCGGCATGTCCAAACGTCCCTTGAGTTACAAACCTTCTCCCAGTAATGGATTAAATTGCATAGTGACGCAGAATACCATCGTGAGAGGATCCTCTATAGGAGGACAACTGTGACAGGTCGTAAGATCCAGATCTATGGACAGCGCTTTCTGCAAAGGAGATGCCTCGATCCTTTTGGGGTACCTACAAGACTGGGGACCTTGCGGTCAACTCTATTCTCACTTGAAGAGTGGCGCCCTCGCAGAAATTATAGCCTAGTAAAGGACACAGCATTCACACGGGATTCTGATTAGTGGATAATTTTCTGGGCTTGGTCTGTGTTGACGGGCGGTTTCGGGCTGAAAAACTTCTTCCTAGCTAATTTATCTACTATGGGTTGCCTCCCGTAGTATCATAATATTTGTAGGCATGAATATACAATTAAGTCGGAGGTAATAGGCTTGAGACTTGTCTGTGCAAGATTCTGACTCTTGTGGATAGAAGGGGATCGCCAAGTGCTTAAAACCATATTGTGATCAGGATGGGACTAGCATTACACAAAGCCTCCATACATACTGGAGGTCCCAGGGACTTCTTGTTGTCTGGTTCTAAGTTGGCTTAAGCGCTTCGGTGTAGACTTGAGAAGATATGTTGATCCCCGTCCTGCACTGGTATCCGGGGTCATTGCTTTTCCTGAGGCCAAAATAATTTAAAAACGTGAAAATTGGACCTTGGAATGTTACGACGTTAAACTATCGTATCGACATTTTGACTGACGAATTCAGACGATTCGAACTAGACTTCATAGGATTTTCAGAAAATCATAGTTTCAGGCATGTTAATAAATCGAAAAAGAGTACTCAATCCGGACTTTTCCCAGTTATAGATAGGAACGGGGCAACAATTAGTGATAAGGAAAGACTTAAAGAGAGATGGGCAGAGCATTTTGAGAATGTGGTAAACCGAGATAGAGTCGTACGAAAAGATATAGAGGAAAATGAAAAAGTTTGTGATACCTAGGATGTGAAGGAAGATTTGTTTTGTGAGGAAGAATTAGCGACAGTACTAAAAGGATTAAAAAATAATAAGGCTCCAGTTGGTGATAGTCTGGTAAATGAGTTTCTTAAGAATATGGAGGCCCTGAATTTAGAAATAAGTTACTGAAGATTATAAATATGGTTTTTGAAAAAGGCAAAGTACCTAACGATTTTAGGAAAACCTAAATTAAACCAGTATATAAGAAAGGTGATAAGAGTGAGTGGGGTAAATATCGAGGCATTAGTCGTGTCTCTGTAGGTAGCAAATTACTTAGTAATATGAAATCTTTTAGACTGAGAAATGCTGTAGACGAAGTTTTAAGAGAAGAACAATACGGTTTTAAAAAAAAGTAGAGGATGTGTCGACCAAATTCAGACGATTCTTTTACGTTAATAATTGAGAAGTACCTGAGTTGTCAAACTCCTTTGGTCCTCAGTTTTATAGATTATGAGCAAGCGTTCGATTTTGTTGAAAGAAGAGCCTTAGCAAAGGTCTTATCCTTGTTTGGTATACCAGACAAATACAATAACGTGATTAGTGCCATGTATGAGAATAAAACTACTGCGATTAAGGTAGGAAATGAGGTCAGCAGCTGGTTTTGTATTAAATAAGGAGTTAAGCAGGGTTGTGTTCTATCCCCCGTTGTATGGATCATTTTGATCGACTTTGTCTTAAGAAGCGCAGGAAAGGCAATGGGAGACCACGGAAAGAAATGGAGAGGAACAAGTCTTCTGGACCTGTGCTGATGATTTAAGCATCCTAGATGAAAGTGTGAGCAAAATGAATGAACTTTTAGAGGCTTTGGGAGTTCAGGGTGCTTGAATAGGTTTGAAAATTAATGTTAAGAAGACTTAGTCACTGAGGTTAGGAATAAGTGAAGATGAAAATGTGACGTTGGGTAATAAAAAGATTGATCCGGTGGGCAGCTTCACTTACCTTGGTAGTATTATTAGTAAAGACGGTGGGAGCAGTGAAGATGTTAAAAGTAGAATAGCCAAGGCTTAGGGTGTTTTTTCACAGTTAAAAAAAGTTTGGAAGGACAGGAAGATAAGTTTGAAACCCAAGATTAGCCTACTGGAAGCTACAGTGATGACAGTGGACAAATATGGCTCTGAAGCATGGGTACTCCGAAAAGCGGTTGAAGATTGCTAAATTTTTTCCAGAGAAATCGCCTACTGATTGTTCTGGGTACCCGGCTGACTGACCGTATTTCAAACAGTAGGCTGTAAGAAAAATGTGATGCAATCCCGCTTTCTAGGGCTATAATGAAAGAAAGGTTGAGGCGGCTTGGGCACGTTTTGCGGATGAAGAATGACAGATGCTGAAGATTGTCCTTTCCAGCCAACCGTGTAGGGCTAAACGGAAAGCAGGTCATCCTCGTCTGGGGTGGGAGGATGTCATAAAGAAAATTTAAAGGAAATGGGAATTTCCTGGGAAGGTGTAAGGAGAGATGCTTTGAATAAACTGGGATTGAGAAGAAGCGTGCGTAGCTGTGTTATCCTCAGGTGGCTTGGTGCTGCAGTGAGTTGTTAGTAGTAGTAGTAGTAGTTTCACCTTGCTACTCCGTAGCAGTATAGTACGAGCCAATAAACGTTAAAATTTGAACGGATTTTGATAGGTTCCTTAAAAAAAAACTCGTCAGTTAGTAATAAGTCACAGATTTGATATAAACAGTTATGATATGCCTACTTATCCAATATAAACTGCTAAAAGTAGCCTAAATAGCTAATCAGAACCCCAGTCACATTGGTTTACGTGAGGCTTTTAAGAATTTACAAATTTCCTCTCATTTTTGGGCTTTTCAGTTGACCAATCATAGACTACTCCCTGACGGTAACTAACCATAGCAAGTGATCTGATGAGAATAAGCTCGGTACAAAATGCTAAAGCTGTTTGGACGTATGGAAGGTTTTGGGTCTTATATAAGCTCTTTCCTTTGTTCCTATTTTGCTTGTGTGGCCTCATAGTACATTCAGGGTAGACTTTTCACGTGTTTTCCCAACCAGAACCGTGAATGTAGACAGTGGTGCAGGGTGGTGACCTTGGGGAGTAACACATCTCGAGGATATTATAGCCTAGAAGTCGACACGGCATTACACTGGATTTTGAATAGTGGATAATCCTTCTTATTTTATATGTTTGGTGGGCTGTTTAAACAAGATAAATTCTTCCTAGCTATATTATTTACCATGGGTTACCTCTCCTTTGTAATATCTTATGTTCAACCATGAGTATACAATGGGTTGGAGGTAATAGGCTTGAGATTACTTGTGTAGGAACTCGATTCCGTTGAAAGGAGCACATCAGCAATTTCGAAAAACTGCATAATAACCAAAATGGGGCAAGGCTCGCATATAACCTTCATTCAACTGATGGTACTTTCTGTTCAGCTGTATGCTGGCTTAAGTGCTCTGTGCAGACTTGAGAAGATGCATTAGTCCCTGACCTCCACTGGTGGGACTCGTTGGTTTTCTTGAAGCCATTAAAATTTCATTTACTTATAAAAATTATAACTTAGAATGACACAACGTTAAAAAACAACTATAGTATTGACATTTTGGTTCAGAGAATTAGTTCATTTGAAATTAGTTTTGTTAAGAGTTTCGGAAACTCGTCTCCCATGGCTAGAAAACATAACATAGGGTGATATAGACTGTATTTATCCAGAATCATGGCATAGGTAGGCAATAGGGCTCATAATTAAATAATACATAAACTTCTAAATCTTTCTAAGTCTTCTGTGTGTGTGTATCGTATCTGAATGTGTTTTTCATCTCTGTGTGAGTGTTGTCTCTTTGTGTGTGTCGTCTGAGTGTTGTTGTCATCTCTCTGTGTGTGTCGTCTCTGTGTTTGTGTCGTCTCTATGTGTGTGTCGTCTCTGTGTGTGTGTCGTCTTTGTATTTTTATCGTCTCTATGTGTGAATCGTCTCAATGTTTGCGTATCGTCTCTTTGTGTCGGTTGTCTTTGTGGTTTTGTCATTTCTGTGTGTGTGTCGTCTCTCTGTGTGTGTCGTCTCTGTGTGTTTATCGTCTTAATGTGTGGTTCGTCTTTGTGTGTGTGTCGTCTCTGTTTGTGCGTGTCGTCTCTGTGTGTGAGCGTATCTTTGTGTGTCTCGTCTCTAGGTATGAGTGTCGTCTCTCTGTGTGTATCGTCTCTATGTGTGTTACGTATGTGTATGTGTGTCGTCTCTGCGTGTGTCGTCTCTTTGTGTGTGTTGTCTCTATGTGTGTGTCGTCTGTGTGTGTGTCATCCCTGTGTTTGTGTCGTCTGTGTGTGTGTCGTTTCTTTGTGTGTGTGTCGTCTCTGTGTGTCTACCGTCTTTGTGTGTGTGTTTCTCTGTGCGATTTTCGTCTCTGTGTTTGTGTAGTTTGTGTGTGTGTCGTCTTTGTGTGTGTGTCGTCTTTTATGTGTGTGTAGTCTCTCTGTGTGTGTCGTCTCTGTTTGTCTGTCGTCCCTGTGTGTGTGTCGTCTCTGTGTGTGTGTGTGTTGTCTGTGTGTGTGTGTCGTTTCTATGTGTGTGTCGTCTGTGTGTGTGTGTCGTCTCTCTGATTGTGTCGTCTCTATTTGTGTTTTGTCTCTCTGTGTGTTTCGTCTCTCCGTGTGTGTTGTCTCTGTGTTTGTGTCGTCTCTGTGTGTTTGTCGTCTCTGTGTGTTTTTGTCTCTGTGCGTCTTTCGTCTCTATGTGTGTGTCGTCACTGTGTGTGTTTCGTCTGTGTTTGGTGCCTTTCCTGTGCGTGTTTCGTCTCTCTGTGTGTGCCATCTCTATGTTTTGTGTCGTCTCTGTGTGTCTGTCGTCTCTCTGTGGTTGTCGTCTCTGTGTTTTTGTCGCCTCTGTGAGTATGTCGTTTTTGTATGTGTGTCCCCTCTCTGTGTGTTATCTCTGTGTTTGTGTCGTCTCTGTGTGTGTGTCGTCTCTATGTGTGTGTCGTCTCTGTGTGTGTGTCGTCTCTGTGTGTTAGTCGTCTCTGTGCGTGTTTCGTCTCTGTGTGTGTCGTCTCTTTGGTTGTGTTACAAAATTAATACATTATACCCACTTCGATCTTTACTATAAAAAGCCTTCCAATGACTTTCGACGATTAAAAAGTGCACTAGGCCTTTCGATTTCTAATCGAATGAGCCCTTTTGCAAATGACAACGCTTTCTATAAACACCTTATGTGCCCCCAGGGCATAAATTACAGCCCTTACCCTAAGGTCTGTTAGGGTGGTTGTCATCCTGTAAGACCAAATTTCCAGAACTTTTAACTACCTTAAACAACATGGCTATCTCAAAATTTTGATTGGATGTGTTTGGGGAAAAGGTGGGCGTGAAAGGGGCGGTAGTCACTCTTCAATCACTATCAACTATTAAAATTGGCCCTAGCCCTTTCAATTTTCTATCAAATGAGCCCTTTTGAAGTTTCTACGACAAAACTTTCAATAAAAATCTTATATGCCCCCCAGGGCATAACTTACAACCCTTGCCCTGAGTGCTGGGGGGGGGGGTCGTTCTCAAAGATCTAATTTCCAGAACTTTCTAGTACGTTGAAAAAAATGGCCATCACAAAATTTTGATAGGATGTGTCTGGAGGAATTGTGGGCGTAAGAGGGGGTTTAGTTACCCTCCAATCACTTTCAAATATTACAATGGGCAGTAACCTTCTCAATTTCAAATTGAATGAGCCCCTTTTGAAGTTTTACGACAACTCTATCTATAAAAACCTTATATGCCCCTAGGGCAGAACTTACAACCTTTGCCCTTGGGGCTCTGGGGGGTTTGTCATCCTTAAATACATATTTTCCAGAACCTTCAGCTACGTTGAACAAAATGGCTATCTCTGAACTTCGATTGAATTTTTTTGGGCAAATGGTGAGCGTTAATTACTCCCCACTCATTTTCGACTATTAAAAAGGGCAATTTCAATTTTCAATCAAATGAGCCCTTTTTTAAATTTCTATAACAACTTTCTATTTAAACTTTATATGCCCCCAGGGCATAACTTACAACCCTTGCACTGAGGGGGTTATCATCCCAAAAGACCTAATTTCAAGAACTTTCAACTACGTTGAACAAAAGGAATATCTCAAAATTTTGATTGAATGTGTTTTGGAAAATAGTGGGCGTGAGAAGGGTGTTAGTCGCTCTCCAATCACTTTCAACTACTAAAAAAGGCACTAGCCCTTTCAATTTCCAGTTGAAGAAGCCCTTTTAAAGTTTCTACGCTTTCAATAAAAACCTTATACGCCCCAGGGAATAACTTACAACCCTTGCTTTGAGGGCTGTTGGGGGGGAGGGGTTGTCACCTTTAAAGACCTAATTTCCAAAACTTTCAACTACGTTGAATAAAATGACTATCTAAAATATTCATTGGATGTGTTTAGAGAAAAGATGGGTGTGAGAGGGGGGTTAATTGCCTTCAAATCGCTTTTGACTATTAAAAAGGGCACTAGTCCTTTGAATTTCCAATCTAATGAGCCCTTTTTCAAGTTTCTAAGACAACGATTTCAATAAAAACCTTATATGCCCCCAAGGCATAACTTATAGCCCTTGCCCTGAAGACTATTGGGAGAGTGTCCTGCTCAAAGGTATAATTTCCTGAACTTTGAACTACGTGGAACGAAATGGCTATCTCAAAATCTTAATTGGATGTGTTTGGGGAAATGGTGGTTGTGGAAGGGGTGTTAGTTGCCTTCCAATCACTTTCCACTATTAAAAAGGGCATTAGCCATTTCAATTTCCAATCGAATGAGCCCTTCTTGAAGTTTCTACGACAACGTTTTATATAAAAACCTTATATGCCCCCTGGACATAATTTACAACCCTTACCCTGACGGCTGTAGGGAGGGGGAGTGTTCTCATCCTTAAAGACCTTATTTCCAGAACTTAAAACTATGTTGAATAAAATGGCTACCTCAAAGTTTTGATTAAATGTGTTTGGGGAAAAGGTGGGCATGAGAGGCAGAATAGTTGCCCTCTAATCACTTTCGACTATTAAAAAGGGCACTATCCCTTTGAATGTCCAATCAAATGAGCCTTTTTAAAGTTTCTACGACAACGCCTTCTATAAAAATGTTATATGCCCCCAGGGCATAACTCACAACCCTTGCCCTAAGGGCTGTGGGGGACTGTCCTCAAAAACATAATTTCTATCTGGAACTCAACTACGCTGAACAAAATGGCTATCTCAAAATTTTGATTGGATGTGTTTCGGAAAATGGTGGGCGTGGAAGGGGTGTTAGTCGCTTTCCAATTACTTTCGACTATTAAAAAGGGCACAAGCCGCGCCAATTTTCGATTTAATGAGCACTTTTCGAAGTTTCTACGACACCTTATTCAATACGAAGTGCCCTGCTCTAAAGGAAAAAATTAATAAATAATACATTGTGCCAACATCGTTCTTATGTGCCCCCAGGGCATAACTTAAAACCCTTGCCCTGGGCTGTGGGGGAGTGTCTTCCTCTTTTATTAGTCCCCGTTTCTTGTCTCGTTCTTGAGTGTCCCCGATCTTTACTTAGGCAGCGCGATCATGCTGCCTATGATTTATACAACAACTTTCAATATAAACCTTATACAATATAAAAATATTCAAGTAGAGGCGAGGAAGGAGCATAAGCCTTTAACGAATGAGAAGAAAAGCTCCAAAAAAAGGAAAAAATCTCCCCAATCAAAAGTATTTCCCCTCTCCCTGCCCAAGATCCTCCCTCCAAAAACTTAGGAATTTACCTTAAAATTATTCCTACTACCCCCTTTGAAATAAAAAAGATTACTGCAATAAGAGTTGCAATTTTCAAGTTGCTAAAATCAATGTTCTCTCTTAATATTAACCGGGATGGATCTCTGCTAATATCTGTCCAAGATAAGAAATTAGCAGACACAATAATTGAACTAAAGTCCCTTCTGAATACCCCAATTAATGCATTTAAATGGAACCCAAAAAAATCACCAACAAAAATGGTAGTTTATAATGTTCCCCCAGAAATATCCATTCAGGAGTTAAAAGAAGGGCTCTCAGATAGGGCTGGAAACACAATCCCAGTTGAAGATGTTACCCAACTCGGCAAACCTAACTCCAATGGCCTAAAAACAAGTAGATCCTTCTTATTTGCACTGAAGGAAAAGATTAATAACCCAGAAAAATTACTCCTATTTGGGCAAATCAAGCCACACAAGGAATACAAACCTAAGCCTATCCAGTGTCAGAAGTGTCTCAAACTGGGACACAAAACAAAAATATGCAATAAAATTCTCCTAGAGTGTAGTAATTGTAAAGCTTTCCATCCTAAAGAGTTGACATCCTGCAACAAAACTCAGCCTACATGCATCAATTGCAAAGGCCCACATGAATCTACAAACAAATCACTATGCCCTGCATATAAGAAAAGAGCTCTAACACTCCAAATAGCAACAGAGAAGGCCACTCCATACCCCTTTGCAGCAATGGAAGCAAATACTGCCCAACAATACCAAATAAAGCCAGTAATGAAACCAATGAAAACCCCAAAGTCAAACACCCCCAATGCATCAAGAACCCCATATAAAACACTATCTTCTAAGCCCCTAGCTCACATCCCTATCAGAAGGAATCACCAAGTCAACAAGCCTCCTTGTCCGGTGAGATGAGGTCAGCCTGGCCCCCCCTCCCAAGAAGAAACAAACCAGAAACACTACCAGGAATTAATCCCTTAACCGAAAAATAGGATGCACAACCAAAAATGCAATCCCCAAATATATGCTTATTCATTCTAAACTGTAATGCAGTTCATGCCATGAACATACATCAACTACAGAAAACAAAAATCATTGCAGAATTGGCAAAAATCTACATCCCTGATGATATGCTCGTTCAAGCAAAAAAAATCTCGCTTTACTTTTAACAAAGCTGAACATTGATACACAGTCATATGAAGAATAAATCAACAGCAAAACATATATCAATACTTTTAGTGGAATGTAAGATCACTCACAGAAAATAAGCTAAATGAACTAATATCTTTTATGAATAATAATTCAATTAATATTGCTTGCCTCCAGGAAACTGATTTAACCCAAAATCAACAAATTAATTCTCTGGGATATACTATCCTCAGAAAGGATAGATCTTCAGAGAGAAAAGGAGGTGGGGTAGCTTTATTAGTTAAAAATAATATAAAATTCTGTGGCATCAATTTTCCAGATTTTGCAAATGATGTTGATGCAATTGGTATCAGTGTTTGGCTGAATAATATAAAAACCTACATAATAAGCTTTTATAACCCTAATGGCCAAACTACAGATGCCATGGATTTCTTTAATTATGTAAATAATCCTAGTATGTTAAAAAATATCATTATTTGTGGAGATTTCAATGCCCACAGCCTTTTGTGGGGGAATAAACCAGGAAATAAAACTGGTAAATTCATTGAGCATATGACTTCAAATAATAATGAATTAGCTGTTGCTACCCCTCCAAACCTGAATACATATTTCAACCCCAAAAGTGGCAGACTCTCCACAATTGACCTACAAATTGTGTCATTAAATATTTTGAATAAAATTTACATAAATAAAATTGATAGTCTATATACTGACCACTTTGCTATTGTTTGCTCCCTAAATGAGCCTGCTGAAACTCTATCTCATACCTCCAAATATATCAACACTAAAGCAAATTGGTATATGTTCAAAAATAAGCTAAATGATGAAATTACAAGTTTCACCCAAAATTCATGCATTTCAAACACAACAGTTGACACACATGCTGAAGCCTTGACATCTTTACTAATAAATACAGCTAATCATGCTATCCCCAGGACAACACCTAAGAAAAAATTCCCTAAACACATTCCTAAAGCATGGTGGACAAATGAGTGTCTAAATAAATGGAGAAAAAAAAGGCAGCTAGGACAGAATTTATAAAAAAAAACCATCACCTACTACACATTTTAAAAAATTACAAGCAGAATCTAATCTAAAAAGGACTATAATAGATGCTAAATATAAATACTGGAATAATTTTGCAAATAATCTCTCCAGAGAAACACATGAGCCAATTATACATAAAGTCATAAGCCACATCTGTGGGAAAAAGACTTCCCCCAATCCACTCCTGTATGAACTTATACATAATAATACCCACTATGACAATGATAATGAAAAAGCTAACCTATTTGCAACTATTTTTGTTAATAAGCTAACATCAAATAATTAAAGCAAACTGTCCCCAATTCCTATGAACCCAAGTTACCAACCACGCCCAGGATCCGAGTACATAACTAATCCATTTTCAATCCAGGAATTGAATAATGCAATACATCATATTAGGACCAAAACTAGCAGCAGCTATGACGATATACACCCTACATGGATAAAAAATCTCACACCTTCATAAAAACAAGAACTTTTTTTTTTTTTTTTTTTTTTTTTTTTTTTTTTTTTTTTTTTTTTTTTTTTTTTAGCCAAGTAATTACCATAAGCAGAAGATCTATTTTGCAAGGTTTCCTTTTTATAACACACAGATTTTTAAAGGTCAGGACCCTCTAGACGGAGGAGTGGAGATAGGTAGGCCTATTTCAAAATACCTGCCCATGATATACCATAGCCTTTAGACCCATCCCTGAAATATTCATTTTCCTAACCTAACCCCTTTCCAAGAGAGTCATAAGTAGCTTAAGTAGAATTTTACCTGTAAAAATAATATCCAATTACACTTAGTATCAAGATTTAATATCATGCTAGACAGATAATAACATTTTTAAGACTCTTACACCTTTACCTACCTAGCTGAATATTTGACTGTCTATGCAATATACAGAATATCTACCTAGTTGGAAAATAACATAGATTAGTGTTTCAGATATATATCTAAATAGGGAGATAAGAAGATTCTCTAAGCAGTTTTGGGTTAACGGGTGACCGGTGTCAATGCACAAAAAGCATACAATTCAATTTGGATGATAGGCTTTGAAAATTAACAGGTTTTAAAAGGAATGACGTATATTTATTAAGGCAGTGTTTTCATATCTCTCTGTTAAGGGTTGTGTCTTCACTGAATAATTTCCAGGTTACCACATCTGTGGGAAAAAGACTTTCCCCAAGCCACTCCTGTATGAGCTTATACATAACAATACCCACTATGACAATGATAATGAAAAAGCTAACCTATTTGCAACTCTTTTTGTTAATAAGCTGACATCAAATAATCAAAGCAAACTGTCCCCAATTCCTATGAACCCAAGTTACCAACCACGCCCAGGATCCGAGGACATAACTAATCCATTTTCAATCCAGGAATTGAATAATGCAATACATCATATTAGGACCAAAACTAGCGGCAGCTATGACAATATACACCCTACATGGATAAAGAATCTCTCACCTTCATACAAACAAGAACTGCTAAATTGTTATAATTACGCTTGGGCATCTTCTATGTTCCCCAATATATGGAAATGTTCGTCCCTCCTACCAATCCTAAAGAAAAATAAACTCAAAGATAACCCTGAGTCTTATAGGCCCATAATGATTACTCCTGTGATGGGGAAAATAATGGAGAAAATGATCTATCACAGACTCCTCTGGTTTGTTGGAAAAAATAATATGATCCCTCAGACTCAAACTGGATTCAGGAAACACCACTCCTCAACAGATGCTGTCATTTTGCTAACAAATGCAATAAATGAATCTTTCTCAAAATTAATGACCTAGTTGGAGCTTTCCTAGATTTTGAAGGGGCATATGACAATGTGAACCACCAAATCCTTTTAAACAACCTTGCAAACCTTGGAGTACCCCCTAAGCTAGTATCTTTTATAAAATCCTTCATAGAAGTGCGAAGTTTCATCGTTTGTGTCGGTTCAGCCTCTTCACCCAAAAAGACAACAACCAAAGGCCTACCTCAGGGAGCAGTCCTCAGTTGCCTCCTATTTGCCCTATATCTCTGGGACATGAACCTACCCCACACGAATCTACAATATGCTGATGATCTGGTGCTATGGTCATCTGGCAACACCTTTCAGATAGCACAGTCAAATCTGCAAAAGTAACTTTTCCAGTTTGAAAAATTCTCTCAACATTCAGATTTACCCATTGCACCCACCAAGTCAAAAATAATCCAATTTCACCGGAAGCGAAACCATATTAATGCAAAACTAACTCTAAATAAAATAACTATTCCAGAAGATAATCATATTAATTACCTAGGTCTCATGCTTGACCAAAAATTTAATTTCCACATCCACATTTCAAACACAATAAAAAAAATGCTATAGAAAAACAAATATACTAAAAAGACTTCTTTCCACACCCTGGGGCTGTAAGGAGAAAACCTTATTCCAGTTTTATAAATCACATATAAGACCCCATATTGACTATGGGCTCATCATCTATGGTGCATGTGCAAAGACCGAGATGCAAAAAATTGAAACAACACAAAATGATATAATACGTCTCATATTTGGTCTTAGGAAACCCACAAGCACCAAGTTTCTGCTTATGAAGAGTGAATTAACAACAAAAAGGGAGAGACGTAGCTTTCTCTTGACAAAATATCTTACAAAAATTGAATCAAATAGCTCACACACACTACAAAATTGGTTAAGAAATCCAGCCATGTATAGAGGCATTGCAAATGAGTATGCCAATATTCAGAGAAGTTCCCCATACCAGAAAAGTCTATTGCACTCACTTTCCCCCGATCCCCCCAAGGAATTGGTCAAGACCCATAATAAATAATGACTTCTCAAAGTGGAATAAAGATTTAACCCCCATTGCTTTTGTCCAGAGAAAATTTGCAGAACTTAATACAATTACCTATAAAAATCACTTCCAAATATTTGTTGATGGGTCAAAAATGAATGAGAAGGTTGCAAGTGGTGTTTTCCTTCCCCATCTGAAAATTGCAATGGGCAAGAGATTATAATAATTTATCTATAATGTGTGCTGAGTTAAATGCCATAATCATGGCATTAGAACACCTTAAGCAAACCCAACCTTTGATTGGAAATTCAAATAATATTATCATATACTCCAACTCTCTATCAAGCCTTGAGTTGCTGGCCTCAGCTCCTCAATATAAGTTGGACATTGACACTTATCATTGTCTCATTATTATAGATAATCTTGCTTCAAGTGGCATAAAAACTTATTTTCAGTACATTCCTAGCCACTCTGGCATAAGTGGTAATCATCAGGTTGATGAAATAGCAAAAAAATGCTATAAATATTGACCAGCCAAGTGGGAGACCAATCCCAATTAGAGATATTTACCGATGGAGGCTATCAGATATTAATTTTAATAAGATTATTCCTATCCTTTCCTTCTTTCCCAATACGTATCTCTCTAAAATTTATCATAGAATTCGTTCTGGAACAAATGGACTAAAGTTCCTTGCATTCTCATATAAGTTTTCTAATTCAAGTGGTTCAATTCCCCTGTCCCCTCTTTGCAGGCATTGTAATATGAATAATGAAACAATTGACCATTGCCTATTTGAATGTAATATGCTGACGTCTGCACAACATACCTTGCTTTGTAAACTGTTAAAATGCTTCAAACACCACAAAATCTCACTATCAGCCAAGAGCCTAGCCAACTATACCTGCACACAGAGCACAGAAATCGATATCTATCATCTTATATTTGAACTCCTTGAGTCAAAAGATCTACTGAAAGATATTTGAGAATATCTAATAAATAAGAGACGACAAAGCCAGTAGCTCTGTAGCCCACAGAGTGAAGCAAAAAGAAAATGGCTAAATAGTACTAACTGAATAGCCCGCCTGCAGTGAATTAGAAGAAGAAGGTTACCAATTCTGAACTTTTTTCCAGAAAATTAAAAAGCTTTAGAGATTATTTAATCTAATGGCAAGAATATGTAACATTTTAGCAAGAATCTAACACTTAGCAAACTCTTACAGATGACTAGTTGTCATCAAGAATGTGTGGTTTGACTAGTAAGAAGGGAGTAAGAATTGGTTGAAGTTTTCAAATAAATAAATTGGAGTAAATATTTCTATGCAAAAGGCCTTGTACATTGACAGAGGGAAATAAAAAGAATGAGTCAGAGGTGATTTTAAATAAACTTTAAGAAATGAGGTTATTTTGATTGAGGAAAATTTTATACGCAAGGAGAATTTTTCTGAGGGGGAACTGTCTGAGGAGGGAATTAGCTGACACAATAAATGCTTGAGTAGCTAAAATAAACTTTCGTTAAAAACCAACTTCAAAACTTGATTTCCATTGGGTTTGCCCAACTCCTTAAAAATTGAAACATTTTCTCAAAAGCAAGGCCGTATTGAGAGGTGGATTAACCCCTCTGGAATTTTTGTCAGACTTGTAAAAACTCAACCAAAATATATATAAACAAATTTTGATGTTTTTTCTCCCCCCCCCAAAAAAAAGAAAACCAAACAGATACTGTCTTGCTTTGAAGTCATGCAATCAATTTCATTTGCCCCTCAATCAGTGGTGTAATTTTGTCAAAATCCTGGGGTGGGTGGCAAAGTTGGAGCAAATTTTCCCAAATCAAATGAAAATATCTGAATGGCATCCCTGCTACCACCGCGACCACTTTCTAATTGTGAATGTGTTGCAACTATGACTTCTCTTACCAGGAAGTCTACAGCCTATGCAATACTAAGTTTTCTAATTGAGTTGAATGCATTTGCACAATAACTTAGTTAATTATACTGTTAAGTAAAATCAAAACTTTTAATCATGAAGGCATAAAATCATATCCATTGGGGGTATCATACTGAAAGTTCCTTCAGTTAGTGCAATCAGCAAGTGACAAAATCGAATTTCTTAGCCACAAGGTTCTACTTGCGACAGTGCTCCAACGCAATCACTCCCCCCACTATCCAAGACTGTGTATCTCTTGAGTGAATACATCTTTGATATTCCTTTGCTTTCATCTTTTCCTCTTTATTCCTCTGTTGTTCATCTTTGCTTGTTCATGACAACAAGTCAAAGCATAGCATATAATCACGAAAACATAAAATACCATCAAGGTTCTTGGGGTATTTGAGTGAAAATCCCAGTTCGCCATTGCAATTACAAATTCTAACTTCTTAGCCCTAAGCAAGTAAAGCTGCAAAAAATTTTCAAATTAGATAATTTGATAAAAAAAAATCAAAAAAAAAATTTTTTTTATCAAGGAGAATTTTCAACAATATTTGGTATATTTTATCAATTTTGTGATAACAGAAAAATTTAGAAAAAATATCTTTTTCCAAAAAACTACGGAAAAGATCGAAGGTTGTTTAGTTTCAAAATGATATACATTTATTATGCTGATGTTCAAAATGGATGTTTGAACCCAGATTCTCCAAGACTTAGATCATTTGGCTGTTGGGATGCAAAAAATGCTATTAGGATCTCATTAGTTAATATTAAAAAAAAACACTGAAAAAAGTGAAAAGAATTTGGTAAAAAAAAGGACTTTCCTGATAATTTCCGGCATAATTCCCCGCAACAAAAATTCTATCAGTTTGCAGTATTTACCTTATTTTTAAAATATCTGGTTATTGCTAATATAAAATACATTTCATTTCTGAAAAAAAACAGTTCCCCTTCTCCTTTTTAATAACAAGTAAAAGTAAGTAGATTAAACATCAAATCATACTACAATAATCTCATTCAATCTATTTCAAATGTATACTTAACCAGCAACTCGATATGCAGCTAAGCTCCATTCAGATTTTTGTAACTCATGCGTAAACAGTGTTTTTATAGGGAATTAATTCTAATTTTTGATGATTTGGGTTGGAAGAGATTATTTTTTAAATGGGTTTAACAGAAACCAGAGCTTCAAAGGAAGGGCAATGAGTGAAGGTTTGAATGGTTTGAGGCTTAGGAGGAGTGTGGGCAGTTGTTTTGACGCCAGTGCAGCTTGGTGGTGCATTGAGCTGTTAGTAGTAGTTAAAAAAATAGTATTTTGTCATTTTTTGATCAGGATTTTTTTTGTTCAGAAAAGAACAGTGATTGTTGTGGACGTTGTGGTTTTTGAGATTAGAACTGACAGATGCGTTTGTCGTAATTCATCCGATTCCCTTAAGCCTTTGGCTTGCGTGCTAGTGGTTAACATTTCAGCGGTTTGAAACCAGTCATGTTTGCGGTGGACTTTGTTTCATCTTTATATCTGATTTTTCTGGGATAAAATTTGACTCATGACTATGTTTCAATGTTCAAAAGACAATTTTTAATTAAAATGAAGGTAAAAAGAATATTATCAGGCATCGTATTCCCATTTTGTTTGTAGAGCAGAATTTGTGTTAAAAATCAGTGCAAACAGTTTGTTCCAAGAAACTTACCTATTTTAAATTTACTTGTCCTTTTCAATGTAATTATATATAAAAAAATAATCATCACTTATAGCCAAAAATAATACAGAACATTACTATTTAATATTTCTGAGGATTCTATCCTACCTTAATAAGGCGCTTGAACAACTCCAATTTTCTGTCTGAAATCTGCCAGCCAGTTGGACTGTAGGTGTTGACATCTAGTTTTTGGATAGTCTTTGCGGTAGCCTATCATAGCTTCTGTGACCTCGTGGATTGTATTGCATATGGTCACCCACTCTTCATTCAAGCTGGGGTTTGCTTGTCCGTCATCTACACTTGGAGAGCTTCAAAGCGATTAGATATCTCTACGCTTGATGCCTATCGTATATTAGGATTATTGAACTGATTGGTGTCAAATCTTCATCAAGATTTCGTCTTAGGGCGTGATGATAATGGCAACTTCAGATCTAGCTTGACTAGGAGACAATCTGACCCATGTTTGAACCAGTATCTGCTCCAATGTACGATCTATTATTCTTAGCAATCGATTTCCAACGGCTGGACATGAGGAAAGAATCAATCTGGCTTTTTGCTCCACCATCTCTTGAATTTCACGTGCCTCTAGGTAGCTTTGTGTTTGAATAGGGTATATGTAATGACCAACTCATATGATTCTATATGTGGAAACAATATAACCATACTATCATATGCACACATTCTATCTAAGAAAGATATGAGAAAAAAATATAGATTGATAGATAGATAGATAAATTGTATTTCATACAAATATAAACAACACAAATAGTTAAATAAAGCCAACAGGGATCTAAGCTCGAAAGGCAGGCTAACAATTATTACAATGAGTTCAAGTACACCAAAAATAAAGATAAAGAAGATAAACCAAAAAACATCATAACATATAGAAGGAGAAGGACAAAGGAGGCTACCCCAGCACCGCAAAATCTAAGAACAATACTAAGAAACCAATTAATAAGAAGAATCAGCCCATCATCAAAAGTTAGTAATATATTCTACTAATTTAGCCTTTAAAAGTGATTGTCTATTAAGATTTTTAAATTTAGTATTCAAATTTAGGCTATTTGCCATAAAAGGGATTTGGTATCTTATTGAAAATTTATCTCTTTCACAATTAATAAAAGGGATTCTATTTGCTCCAAAACGAGCCAATGAAGAAGCAAGTGAGCAAAGGGTAACAAGAATGTGTGATTCATAAAAATAACTCGCCGGAGACTGAATATCATAATACCAGAGCAATAATTGCAATTCCCTAAGTTGATTAAGGTTTAATATATGAAGAAACAAAAATGAAGTTTTTGTTTCAGAAAGATTTTGAAGTTGTGCAGGACGATGAAAGAAAGTACCAAGGATTCTTACAGCTTTATTTTGCAATGACTGGAGGGGTTTTAAATGATTAGGAAATGTATTTAGGTAAATAATGGACACAATATCTGATGTTTGATTTTATTAAAGAATCATAAAGGATTTTAATAATTGAAAAAGGAAAAACATACTTTAATCAATTTAAACATCATAAATTTTGGGCTAATTTTATACGGAGATGGTCTGAATGACTACGGAAACATAAAAGCTCATCAAAAATAATCAACAAATATCTATATGTCTTAACCTGTCTAATTCTACACCCAGAAACACCTAACTCATCCATCCCAACTTTAGCAACTCCTTGCTTAGATCTCCCGAAAACCATAAATTCTGTCTTAGACAAACTGAGAACTAGACAATTATACGAAAAAAAACACTGGATAACTGAATTCATTTCAGACACCATATTCTCGATCAATAGTGAAGGGGCTTTAGCTTCAACAGATACCACTGTATCATCTGCAAACATATGTGCTAGGCTATCTTTGTAGGATAGACAATTAGGGAGATCATTTATATATATCAAAAATAGCAACGGTCCAAGTATAGACCCCTGGGGCACTCCAATATCATCCAGGGAGTTAGGCTGAGACAGAAGCTTTCCAGAAGTTCCAGAGTTATTCAATTTTTCAAACAAAATGGAATGATTTAGAGTATCAAATGCTTTTTTATATTGTGGAAAATACATGATACATAATTACCATTATTCAGTGAATTATTAGTTTTAAGTAAAAGGGCTGCAACTGCTTGTTCAGTAGAACGACCAGGTCTAAATCCAAACTGGCTTTTGGTTAAGAGATTTTTTTATCTAAAGAAGACAAAATTCTTTTATGAAATAACTTTTCCAAAATCTTTTGGAAAGTATTGCAATAGGTTGGTAATTATCAACATCAGTTTTGTCACCTTTTTTATATTGTGGGATAACTCGGGCAATTTTCCATTTAGTAGGGACTACCCCAGAAGATCAACACAAATTAAAAATATAAACAAGAGGTGTATGAATTACAGATGCAAGGTGTTTCAAAAGATTAGTTGAAAGACCATCTAAACTTAATGAATTACCTCTATTTAAATCTATTAAATTTTTTTGGAATTCATTAAGACTAACTGGGGTCAGCAACATACTTTTATTCTCTGATTGACGAAGGTATTCTTTATATGAATGAGCGTAAGTCGTGCCAAGACCACGAGTAACATCAGAACCAATACTAGCAAAATGAGCACTGAAAGATTCTGCAATAGCTCCATTTCCCTTTGATTCAAGACCATTTTTATCTAAATAGCCTTTGTGATTCAGGGGTCATTCTTGGTGATTTGTGATTCAGGGGTCACTGTGTTGTGTTTCGAAAAATAGGGGCACAATTTGTGTTGTGTTGTGTATTTGTGTTGTGTAAAGCAGGCAAACATTACAAAACTTTTCTGAAATTGTTGGGGAAATTAAGATTTGACAGAGGGAGAAGTAGGGGCACAAAGACTCACTTCTTTGCACCTACCTGGGCATATCATGTTCTAATATTGAATAAATAGCATATGATCCAAAAAAAATGTACACAATGGTTAGCAAAGATCAAAAAAGGTTAGGAACCACTGGTCTGGGCTAGAACATTAAAACTTAAAACGAACAGAAATTATTCCGTATATGAAAGAGGCTGTGCCCTCCTCAACGCCTCGCTCTTTACGCTAAAGTTTGACTTTCTCACAACTCTTTTTTTTAAACAATAAAAACTTTAGCGTAAAGAGCGAGGCGTTGAGGAGGGCACAGCCCCTTTCATATACGGAATAATTTCTGTTCGTTTTAAGTTTTAATGTCGCTCCTTACTTTCAGTTTAAAGAAATTTTTTTTATATTTAAAGGCTGCGAAAGCGGGGGGTTTGGGGGCGGCAGCCCCCCAACTGTGCCTCCTAATCCCTGTACGTTTTAAGGTTCGACCTTGTAACTCAGCCTCTTTAACTCTTTAGAAAACGTAGTTTTTTTCAAATAATTTCTGCACGTTTTTGTACAGTTTATTACTTATTATTGCTTGACTAACTGTTAGCTGATCGTGTCAGGAGTTAAAGTTGGGGGGCTGCCGCCCCCCAAACCTCCCGCTCTTGAACATTCTTGTGTTAAGGCTTTTAATTCCTGAATACTTAAATTCAATATAAACTCAACGCCTCGCTCTTTACGCTAAAGTTTTTATTGTTTAAAAAAAAGAGTTGTGAGAAAGTCAAACTTTAGCGTAAAGAGCGAGGCGTTGAGGAGGGCACAGCCCCTTTCATATACAGAAGCGGGGGTTTGGGGGGTGGCAGCCCCCCAACTGCACCTCCTAATGCTTGTACGTTTTAAGGTTCGAACTTGTGACTCAGCCTCTTTAACAGCCCCCCAACAGTGCCTCCTAATCCCTGTACGTTTTAAGGGTCGACCTTGTAATTCAGCCTCTTTAACTCTTTAGAAAACGTAGTTTTTTTCAAATAATTTAAAAAAGAAACTGAGTTTCTTTTTTAAAGTTTAAATTCAGTATATAAAAAATTTGCTCTGACGGTGAATCGAAACCGGGTTTTCCGCATGACAGTCTTGAGTATCAACCGCTGGACTAAAGAGACACAATTGTAATTGTTGTTTAGTAAATGGAATCTATTTTCGACGCAAGCAAATTCCCACAAAACTTGATATTTGGTTTTTGGAAAACAGGGAAGGAGTGATCAGATTGAGCTGAAATTTCGAGGGTAAGCTCCCAGGCCCCAGGAAAGCTTATCCTCTAAATTTCAGCTCGATCAGACAACGTTAAAGGGGGTTGTGGTGGAAAAATTAACATGGGCTATTATAGGAAAACGAGGTTTTTCATAAATGTAAATTTGGGGGATAATTTTTTCGGTCTGAAAATATCAAAAGGCCCTAACAGGTCGAATTCTACTTCGAATGAGTCCTCATTCACCCGGATCAGTTGCCAACTGTGGCCTGCAGGCGTGGATAAGAAAAAAAAGAAATGATGATGAATTTTAAGCGGCTATATTTGTTTTTTTGAAAACAGGGAAGGAGTGAAACAGGAAAACAGGAATCGGACAACGTTAAAGGGGGGCTGTGGTGGGAGGGTCGAAACTTCCGGCCCAGTTTACCCATGAAGATAAAGTCGGAGGAGGATGAAATTTTGCAAGTTTCTTAGTTTGAGCTTGGGCTACAAAATGCGATTACCGCCGTCTCTCTGCGACCTCTAGGACCTGAAATCGCTTAACATTGTGGTGGGTCGCCTCTTTATAGAGGCACAAGTGTGCCTCCTTGATTAGTTGTTAGCTTAGGATTAACTTAATCTTTTTCTTTTCGGTATACATCGGTGGATGTGAACAAGTAGATCTTTTGACCTTAGAAGAGGTTTGGAAATAACCAATAGATAGAATTAGAATATTTTTCATTTTATCTTATTTTATAATAAAATCAGTTGTCACTGAATTCTGAGTACCGATTCTTATCCAACGCCTCAGTCTATATCACGCTACCAAATTTATTAGCCCTGTTAAGTAGGGGCAACCTTACAATATATATTAAACCTTAATCAACTTAGGGAATTGCAATTATTGCTCTGGTATTATGATATTCAGTCTCCGGCGAGTTATTTTTATGAATCACACATTCTTGTTACCCTTTGCTCACTTGCTTCTTCATTGGCTCGTTTTGGAGCATATAGAATCCCTTTGATTAATTGTGAAAGAGATAAATTTTCAATAGGATACCAAATCCCTTTTATGGCAAATAGGCTAAATTTGAATACTAAATTTAAAAATCTTAATAGCCAATCACTTTTAAAGGCTAAATTAGTAGAATATATTATTAAATTTTGATGATGGGGTGATTCTTCTTATTAATTGGTTTCTTAGTATTGTTCTTAGATTTTGCCGTGCTTGGGTAGCCTCCTTTGTCCTTCTCCTTCTATATGTTACGATGTTTTTTGGTTTATCTTCTTTATCTTTATTTTTGGTGTACTTGAACTCATTGTAATAATTGTTAGCCTGCCTTTCGAGCTTAGATCCCTGTTGGCTTTATTTAACTATTTGTGTTGTTTATATTTGTGTGAAATACAATTTATCTATCTATCTATCAATATATATATTTTTTTCTCATATCTTTTTTTAGATAGATTGTGTGCATATGATAGTATGGTTATATGTGTTTCCACATATAAAATCATCTGAGTTGGTCATTACATATACCCTATTCAAACACAAAGCTACGTAGAGGCACGTGAAATTCAAGAGATGGTGGAGCAAAAAGCCAGATTGATTCTTTCCTCATGTCCAGCCGTTGGAAATCGATTGCTAAGAATAATAGATCGCACATTGGAGTAGATACTGGTTCAAACATGGGTCAGATTGTCTCCTAGTCAAGCTAGATCTGAGGTTGCCATTATCAGCACGCCCTAAGACGAAATCTTGATGAAGATTTGACACCAATCAGTTCAATAATCCTAATATACGACAGGCATCAAGCATAGAGATATCTAATCGCTTTGAAGCTCTCCAAGTGTAGATGACGGACAAGCAAACCCCAGCTTGAATGAAGAGTGGGTGACCATATGCAATACAATCCACGAGGTAACAGAAGCTATGATAGGCTACCGCAAAGACTATCCAAAAACTAGATGTCAACACCTACAGTCCAACTGGCTGGCAGATTTCAGACAGAAAATTGGAGTTGTTCAAGTGCCTTATTAAGGTAGGATAGAATCCTCAGAAATAATTATAAGTAATGTTCTGTATTATTTTTGGCTATAAGTGGTGATTATTTTTTTTATATATGTAATTACATTGAAAAGGACAGGTAAATTTGAAATAGGTAAGTTTCTTGGAACAAACTGTTTGCACTGATTTTTAACACAAATTCTGCTCTACAAACAAAATGGGAATATGATGCCTGATAATATTCTTTTTACCTTCAGTTTAATTAAAAATTGTCTTTTGAACATTGAAACATAGTCATGAGCCAAATTTTATCCCAGAAAAATCACAGATATAAAGATGAAACAAAGTCCACCGCAAACATGACTGGTTTCAAACCGCTGAAATGTTAACCACTAGCACGCAAGCCAAAGGCTTAAGGGAATCGGATGAATTACGACAAACGCATCTGTCAGTGCTAATCTCAAAAACCACAACGTCCACAACAATCACTGTTTTTTTCTGAACAAAAAAAATCCTGATCAAAAAATGACAAAATACTATTTTTTTAACTACTACTAACAGCTCAATGCACCACCAAGCTGCACTGGCGTCAAAACAACTGCCCACACTCCTCCTAAGCCTCAAACCATTCAAACCTTTACTCATTGCCCCTCCCTTGAAGCTCTGGTTTTTCTTAAAAACATTTAAAAAATAATCTCTTCCAACCCAAATCATCAAAAATTAGAATTAATTCCCTACAAAAACATTGTTGACGCATGGGTTACAAAGATCTGAATGGAGCTTAGCTGCATATCGAGTTGCTGGTTAAGTATACATTTGAAATAGATTGAATGAGATTATTGTAGTATGATTTGATGTTTAATTTACTTACTTTTACTTGTTATTAAAAAGGAGAGGGGGAACTGTTTTTTTTCAGAGATGAAATGTATTTTATATTAGTAATAACCAGATATTTTAAAAAAAGGGTAAATACTGCAAACTGATAGAATTTTTGTTGCGGGGAATTATGCCGGAAATTATCAGGAAAGTCCTTTTTTTACCAAATTCTTTTCACTTTTTTCGGTGTTTTTTTTTTAATATTAACTAATGAGATCCTACTAGCATTTTTTGCATCCCAACAGCCAAATGATCTAAGTCTTGGAGAATCTGGGTTCAAACATCCATTTTGAACATCAGCATAATAAATGTATATCATTTTGAAACTAAACAACCTTCGACCTTTTCCGTAATTTTTTGGAAAAAGAAATGTTTTCTAAATTTTTCTGTTATCACAAAATTTAAAAATTTTATACCAAATATTGTTGAAAATTCTCCTTGATAAAAAAATTTTGTTTTTTGATTTTTTTTTATCAAATTATCTAATTTGAAAATTTTTTGCAGCTTTACTTGCTTAGGGCTAAGAAGTTAGAATTTGTAATTGCAATGGCTAACTGGGATTTTCACTCAAATACCCCAAGGACCTTGATGGTATTTTATGTTTTCGTGATTATATGCTATGCTTTGACTTGTTGGCATGAACAAGCAAAGATGAACAACAGAGGAATAAAGAGGAAAAGATGAAAGCGAAGGAATATCAAAGATGTATTCACTCAAGAGATACACAGTCTTGGATAGTGGGGGGAGTGATTGCGTTGGAGCACTGTCGCAAGTAGAACCTTGTGGCTAAGAAATTCGATTTTGTCACTTGCTGATTGCACTAACTGAAGGAACTTTCAGTATGATACCCCCAATGGATATGATTTTATGCCTTCATGATTAAAAGTTTTGATTTTACTTAACAGTATAATTAACTAAGTTATTGTGCAAATGCATACAACTCAATTTGAAAACTTAGTATTGCATAGGCTGTAGACTTCCTGGTAAGAGAAGTCATAGTTGCAACACATTCACAATTGGAAAGTGGTCGCGGTGGTAGCAGGGATGCCATTCAGATATTTTCATTTGATTTGGGAAAATTGAATCCAACTTTGCCACCCAACCCAGGATTTTGACAAAATTACACCACTGATTGAGGGGCAAATAAAATTGATTGTATGACTTCAAATCAAGACAGTATCTGTTTTGTTTTCTTTTTTTTGGGGGGGGGGGAGAAAAAACATCAAAATTTGTTTATATATATTTTGGTTGAGTTTTTACAAGTCTGACAAAAATTCCAGAGGGGTTAAACCACCTCTCAATACGGCCTTGCTTTTGAGAAAATGTTTAAGTTTTTAAGGAGTTGGGCAAACCCAATGAAAAATCAAGTTTTGAAATTGGTTTTTAACGAAAGTTTATTTTAGCTACTCAAGCATTTATTGTGTCAGCTAATTCCCTCCTCAGACAGTTCCCCCTCAGAAAAATTCTCCTTGCGCATAAAATTTTCCTCAATCAAAATAACCACATTTCTTAAAGTTTATTTAAAATCACCTCTGACTCATTCTTTTTATTTCCCTCTGTCGAGGTACAAGGCCTTTTGCATAGAAACATTTGCTCCAATTTATTCATTCGAAAACTTCAACCAATGCTTACTCCCTTCTTACTAGTCAAACCACACATTCTTGATGACAACTAGTCATCTGTAAGAGTTTGCTAAGTGTTAGATGCTTGCTAAAATGTTACATATTCTTGCCATTAGATTAAGTAATCTCTATGCTTTTTAATTTTCTGGAAAAAAGTTCAGAATTGGTAACCTTCTTCTTCTAATTCACTGCAGGCGGGCTATTTAGTTAGTACTATTTAGCCCTTTTCTTTTTGCTTCACTCTGTGGGCTACAGAGCTACTGGCTTGGTCGTCTCTTATTTATTAGATATTCTCAGATATCTTTCAGTAGATCTTTTGACTCAAGGAGTTCAAATATAAGATGATAGATATCAATTTCTGTGCTCAGTGTGCAGGTATAGTCGGCTAGGCTCTTGGCTGATAGTGAGATTTTGTGATGTTTGAAGCATTTTAACAGATTACAAAGCAAGGTATGTTGTGCAGACGTCATCATATTACATTCAAATAGGCAATGGTCAATTGTTTCATTATTCATATTACAATGCCTGCAAAGAGGGGGCAGGGGAATTGAACCACTTTAATTAGAAAACTTATATGAGAATGCAAGGAACTTTAGTCCATTTGTTCCAGAACGAATTCTATGATCAATTTTAGAGAGATACGTATTGGGAAAGGGGGAAAGGATGGGATTAATCTTATTAAAATTAATATCTGATAGCCTCCATCGGTAAATATCTCTAATTGGGATTGGTCTCCCACTTGGCTGGTCAATATTTATAGCATTTTTTGCTATTTCATCAACCTGATGATTACCACTTATGCCAGAGTTGCTAGGAATGTACTGAAAATAAGTTTTTATGCCACTTGAAGCAAGATTATCTATAATACTGAGACAATGATAAGTGTCAATGTCCAACTTATATTGAGGAGCTGAGGCCAGCAACTCAAGGCTTGATAAAGAGTTGGAGTATATGATAATATTATTTGAATTTGCAATCAAAGGTTGGTTTTCCTTAAGGTGTTCTAATGCCATGATTATGGCATTTAACTCAGCAGACATAATAGATAAATTATTATATAATCTCTCGCCCATTGCAATTTTCAGGTAGGGAAGGGAAACACCACTTGCAACCTTCTCATTCATTTTTGACCCATCAACAAATATTTTGAAGTGATTTTTATAGGTAATTGTATTAAGTTCTGCAAATTTTCTCTGGACAAAAGCAATGGGGGTTAAATCTTTATTCCACTTTGAGAAGTCATTATTTATTATGGGACTTGACCAATTCCATGGGGGGATCGGGGAAAGTGGGTGAAATAGACTTTTCTGGTATAGAGAACTTCTCTGAATATTGGCATACTCATCTGCAATGCCTCTATACATGGCTGGATTTCTTAACCAATTATGTAGTGTGTGTGAGCTATTTGATTCAATTTTTGTAAGATATTTTGTCAAGAGAAAGCTACGTCTCTCCCTTTTTGTTGTTAATTCACTCTTCATAAGCAGAAACTTGGTGCTTGTGGGTTTCCTAAGACAAATATGAGACGTATTATATCATTTGGTTGTTTCAATTTTTTTGCATCTCGGGTCTTTGCAAATTGCACATGCCCTCTCGAGATGGGGTAACACACCTCCATCAGACATGAAATTAAATCCTTAATGGCACTGCATATCCTTATGTAATTTACAAGGATTACATAATTTACACTTTTCACTATAGTCATCTATAACTGTACAATTCTCACATTGAGTCCAACTGCCAAGAGTGTACATGCACAATGGACATATATAGAACATTTTTCGGTTTCCGATGTCAACTCACTCACAGCTAAAACGAAACTGATCATCCTCGCTCCATAAATTCAATGAGAGGGAAATGGGGGAGAGGAGTAGCTCTGTAACGTTACCTCTTTCGAATGACGGGGGAGCCATCTACATTGAATCCATTGGCAATATTTTCAAAAGTATATCCACAATATGATTCTGCTTTGTTCCAATTAATATATCAATAAATTGACTATAAGCATTTGAAACACATTTTAAAAGTTTCATACAATAGTCCAATGGGGGAGAATCACTCCTCATTATATTGTCAAGTGTTCCCTGACAAGAGAATATCCTGCGTTTAAGAGATAACTCGAGAAAATCATCATCCAAAATCAAATGTTTTTCCATAAACACTAGATTTGATCTAATTCTCTCTTTCTCAAATTTATTCATTTTTCAATCCTTTCACTCCGACTGCTGACTCTAGACTGACCCTGATTCGTTAGCCCCATAGCCTAACCAGAAAAGAAAGAAAACATTTTCGATTTCGAAACAATTTTATTGAATAATTACAACAACATCAATAATACAGAGCATGTACAATTAGCGATACTGTTTATTGTCTTCAATATGTTTCACCAATGCACTTAAAGCACATTGAAGTCTATTCACATGTGCTATATCAAATTTAGCGGCAAAACATAATTGATCCTCCATTTTAAATTTGCTCAAGGATATCACATATCTTGCATATACTGCATCCCATTCCAGACAAAGACGTGATCCTTTCGTGATTTCCACCGCAATGTTTGGTGCTCTTGTACTATTATCATCAACTCCACTATCAACTTCTAATAGGGTAAACATTCCACTCGTCATCATCATCAACACAAATATATATCCAAATGAGTAAAGTCAAACTGTTCTTATTCTTCTCACTCCTTTAAATTCTATTCACAGACTAATAAAACTTTAGCAAAAAACCCTTTCCTTATATTCCCTCCGCCGCTAATATGTAACCAGCCCTCTGATTGGCTGAGAAGGGGGATGTAACCGACTCGCTGATTGGCTGAGAAGGAAACACGTGATCTAACTGTTTCCTGGAAATTCATAAGATTCGCGTCGAGCATGTACATTCTCACTGACAATGAATCATAAAACAGACATAAATTGCTGTTGACATCCATAAATGTGAGAAAGTTCCTGTTTTTCCATTCTCACTGACAACGAACAGACATAAAACAGACATGAATTGCTGTTGACTTCCATAAATGTGAGAAAGTTCCTGTTTTTTCATTCTCACTGACAACGAACATACATAAAACAGACATAAATTGCTGTTGACATCCATAAATGTGAGAAAGTTCCTGTTTTTCCATTCTCACTGACAACGAACAGACATAAAACAGACATGAATTGATGTTGACATCCATGAAAAACATCAAATAAATTGACCAACACCCATAACCGTCCAAGAAACAACCATAAATGTGAGAAAATTCCTGTTTTTCCAAGTGAGAAAATTCCTGTTTTTTCATTCTCAGTGACAAAACCATAAACCACGTGGTCATGTTCGGATCAATAGGGGCCATTCTACTATAAACTTCAAAACAGGCTCATTCGATTGAAAATTCGAAGGGCGAGTACCCTTTTTATACTCGAAAGTGATTGGAGGGCAACTAGCCCCCCCCCCCCCCACACCCATCATTCCCCCAAACACATCCCTTCAAAATTTTGAGATAGCCATTTTGTTCAGCGTAGTTGATTTCCAGATAGAAAATATGTTTTTGAGGCGAACACTCCCCCACAACCCTCGGGGCAAGGGTTTTAAATTATGTCCTGGGGGCATATAAGGTTTTTAAAGAAGGCGTTGTCGTAGAAACTTCAAAAAGGCTCATTCGATTGGAAATTCAAAGGGTTAGTGCCCTTTTTAATAGTCGAAAGTGATGGGAGGGCAGCTAAACCCCCCCCCCCACGCCCATCATTCCCCCAAACACATCTAATAAAAATTTTGAAATAGCCATTTTGTTCAGCGTAGTTAAAATCCAGATAGAAAAATCCTCATCATTTTATCTTTATCATCCCCTTATCATCCTCATAGGATGATAAGCCCCTCAGAGCCCTCAGTGCAAGGGTTGTAAGTTGTGACCTGGGGCATATAAAGTTTTTATTGAAAGCGTTGTCGTAGAAACTTCAAAAGGGCTCATTCAATTGGAAATTGAAAGGGCTAGTGCCTTTTTTAATAGTTGAAAGTAATTGGATAGCGACTAACGCCTCTCTCACGCCCACCATTTTCCAAAACATATCCAATTAAAACTTTGAGATATCCATTTTTTCAAAGTAGTTGAACGTTCTAGAAATTAGGTCTTTTAGGACGATAAGCCCCTCAGAGACCTCAGTGCAAGGGTTGTAAGTTATGCCCTGTGGGCTCATAAGGTTTATATAGAAAGTTGTTGTATAAATCATAGGCAGCGCGATCGCGCTGCCTAAGTAAAGAACGGGGACACGCGAGAACAAGACAAGAAACGGGGACTAAGTAAAGAGGAGGGCACTCCCCCACAACCCTCAGGGCAATGGTTTTAAGTTATGCCCTGGGGGCATATAAGAATGATGTTGGCATAATGTATTATCTTTTTCCTTTAGAGCAGGGCACTTCGTATCGAAGAAGTTGTCGTAAAAACTTCTAAGAGTGCTCATTCAATTGGAAATTGGAGTGGCTTGGGCCCTTTTTAATAGTCGAAAGTGATTAGAGGGCAACTAACCCGCCTCTCACGCCCACCTTTTCCCCAAACACATCTAATCAAAACTTTGAGATAGCCATTTAATTCAACATAGTTTTAAAATCTGGAAATTAGGTCTTTGAAGATGACAACCCCCAACAGCCCTCATGGCAAGGATTGTAAATTATGCCCAGGGGGTATAGAGGGTTTTTATATAACGTGTTGTCATAGAAACTTCAAAAACGGCTCATTTGATTGGAAATTGAAATGGCTAGTGAAATTTTTAACAGTCGAAAGTGATTAGAAAGCAACTAACACCCCTTCCACTTCCAACATAACTCCAAACACATCCAATAAAGATTTTGAGATAGCCATTTTGTTCCACGCAGTTCAAAGTTCAGGAAAGTATACCTTTGAGCAGGACACTCCCCCCAGAGTCTTCAGGGCAAGGGTTATAAGTTATGCCCTGGGGGCACATCAGTTTTTATTGAAGTCTTTGTCGTAGAAACTTTAAAAAGGGCTCATTCGATTGGAAATTCAAAGGGCTAGTGCCCTTTTTGATAGTCGAAAGTGGTTTGAAGGCAACTAAACCCCCTCTCACGCCCATCTTTTCTCCAAACACATCCAATCAATATTTTAGATAGCCATTTTATTCAATGTAGTTGAAAGTTCTGGAATTTAGCCTTTTAAGGATGACAACCCCTCCCCCCAGAGCCCTCAGGGCAAGGGTTATAAATTATGCCCTGGGGGCGTATAAGGTTTTTATTGAAAGCGTAGAAACTTCAAAAGGGCTCATTCAATTGGAAATTGAAAGGGCTAGTGCCATTTTTAATAGTTGAAAGTGATTGCAGAGCGACTAACGCCCCTCTCACACCCACCATTTTCCCAAACACATCCAATCAAAATTTTGATATACCCATTTTGTTCGACGTAGTTGAAAGTTCTTGAAATTAGGTGTTTTAGGATAATCAGATTCCTCAGTACAAGGGTTGTAAGTTATGCCCTGTGGGCATATAAAGTTTATATAGAAAGTTATTATAGAAATGTCAAAAAGGGCTCATTTGATTGGAAATTGAAATTGCCGTTTTTAATAGTCGACAGTGAGTGGAGAGTAATTAACTCCCCTCTTACGCCCACCATTTCCCCAAAAACATTCAAAGTTTAGAGATAGCCATTTTGTTCAATGTAGTTAAAAGTTCTGGAAATTATGTATTTAAGGATGACAAACCCCCCAGAGCCCCAAGGGCAAAGGTTGTAAGTTCTGCCCTGGGGGCATAAAAGGTTTTTATAGATAGAGTTATCGTAAAGGGGCTGATTCAATTCGAAATTGAGAGGGCTAGTGCCCTTTGTTATAGCCAAAAGTGATTGTAGGGTAATTAACCCCCCTCTCACGCCCACCATTGCAGCACAAATTTCAATACAAATGTGTGTATTTGTATTGGGATCCCAATACAAAAGTGTGTCACACCCCACATTTCAATACAAATGAATGTGCATTGTCAGTTTAATATATATATATATATATATATATATATATATATATATATATATATATATATATATATATATATATATATATATATATATATATATATATATATATATATATATATATATATATAATATATATATATATATATATATATATATATATATATATATATATATATATATATATATATATATATATATATATAATATATATATATATATATATATATATATATATATATATATATATATATATATATATATATATATATATATATATATATATATATATATATATATATATATATATATATATATATATACTGATATTTAGTAATCAAAATGTTAATATTATTTGATTTATTAAAGTTATAAAAGTAAAAATATTTATATTTTTTCAGTAAAGTGCAAATTTTATTCTGGCCTTGGGAAGGCATAGGGGGTTTTGTGCCCAACTTATCTTAATTTCTGCTCGTTTTGAGTTTGACTCCGTTAATTATTGTAATTTCTGTTCGTTTTGGGTTTCATTTATTTATCGATGCTGATTTGTGGTAGTTTCCCGCTTGGTAGATTGTTTGATTTTATTTTTGCTCATTTTTTGTTTAATGGAGTTCTTTACTTTTTTTTGAAAAACTTATTTTGTGGAAAATGTCTTTTTAATTAGTTTTTCAAAAAAGGCTATCAGATCCCAGTCAATCTTGACTCGAAATAAAATTTAGCGTCCTGTTTTTGCTTTTGGAATGTTCAAACTCAAGACAACGCGACATCTGTGGGATGTTAGGAGGGGCATTACTGTATTTCTGTCATTAATACATGTACCAGGTTTATTTTGATCTAGACTAACTTTTGTGAGAGCCAACAATTAGTATCCCATTATGCATTCATACAATTAAAACTGAGCCTGACCTTGTTTGGAGGATAGAAAAGGGAGAGAGACAAATCTTGTCAACAGGGGATACAACAGAAAAGATTGTTAGATTCTAGCGAAAATACTTGGGGAAATAACAGTCCCAGTTTTACTTTTTGAGGAGCTGCTACTCTCCCTGTAAGTGATGGGGGGCGGGGGATAGGAAGTCAACAAATCAACGTAATACCGACTAGAAAAAAAGAAGTAACAAATTGCAATCCAGCCTTTTCAGAATTAAGCATTCTAATAGGGACTCAGGATGTCCAGACACATTCGTGTGCTGCAGGGAGACGAGTGATCAAAAATTCAACTCACCAGGACATTTATTATAAGAAAATAGCTAGATTATAATGAAATTTCAATGAAAAAAACCACCAATGTCTCAGTAATATCTTTTGGGGACTTGCAACAACTATGTCTATTCTGAGCGAGACAAGAAAGGGGGGGGAGATCTTTTACTTTCTGTTCATGAGAACTTCTTAAAAAAAGGTCACCAAATTATAGGGAAACTTGGTGAAGTAAGTGTCAAGCTGTGCTTTACACTGTTTGTCTTCAAATTAGAGGGCAAAGCATCCTAGTAGGCTTAGCCGGAGATACCGGTAACTGATTACTCCAGAAACAAACATTTCCAGAAATTCTTTGTGTGTGTGTGTGTACGACAGTGTGTGTATAGGTTAATCACTCGCATCCCCCTCCCCTACACCTTTTGAATTGGACTTGGAAACTATATGGCTAATCTAACCATGTGAAATTCATTTTTGTTCTGCTAGGATCTTGATCCTCTAAGAAAGGTAAAATATTTGACAAAGAAGTAAAATTGAGTGAGTGAAGTTCTCATCATCTCCCTGTGGATCTATGTAGATTTAAATCTATAAGTACTATATTTTAGCAAGAATAGGAAACTTGAACCCCATCTAAATTTCTGTAATATTCTAGTTGGAACATAGATTCGGGGGTAGCACCACAATTTGGCAATAAACTATTCCTTCTTTGTATTACGGCTGTTTACTTTAAATGATCACCTTATCTCGTCAATTGTAGGCTTTTTTAGTTTTCCTGGCTAAACTATTCAGAATTGATTAGGCGGTCTCACCATAACTTTAATAGCTTTAATAAGAGGTCCGAATAAACGACAGAAAATTAAAAGCAGAACACTACTTTCCCGGAAATCCATTTAACGTCTTATGTCGAGGAAGACGTTTGACGTCTAAACCATTCAACGCCTAACGACTAAAAAGCCATTTAACGCCTCCAGTTTTGCGCCAGAGACAAAGATATTCAGACTTAACGCAAATTGAACGATTAAAAAGTTTAAATTTTGTTTTTTTGATTTAGCGAAGCAGATTTTCTTTTTAAAGTTCAGGAAAGGGCAGTCCCTAAAAATATTCTAGTATACCTGCTCGGAAAACATTAAAAATGAGCTCAAAAGAAGCCTCTTTGAATAATTTGACAACTTTGGAAGTTTTTTTTTTGCTAACTACCTTAATTGAAATCTTTGTGGACACAGGATGCACATTATTTATGTTGCACGCACATTTATTAGACAGTGTTATGCTCAACAATTAATAAGAGATTATAGGTTGCCTTTGCTTTAAACTAGCCTGTCGTTAGCCTTACGAGCTGTTGAAACATCTTAAATCCCCTATAAATTTTTACCTAAATTGCTTTGGAAGCTCCTTGTCTTCAAGACTGTCAGCCGACACTTAGTTAAGCAAAGTGAAATTTTTGTTATCGAACGTCCTAAAGACTAAATATTATTTTCCCAGATTTTTCCTTTCTCCGAAAATTTGTTTCTTTACCCAGATTTTCCAATTTTTGTGTATTTTTCATCCGTTATTAATTTAGACTATATGGCTAAATAAAGGATTCATTAGCAGAAGTTTTTCGAAGTCTCGGTCCCTGTGTATGTGTGAGTATATAAACTTCCTTAATTCTGACATTCATAGGCTCTTTATGAATTTTCAAGGTGTCAATTTCACGCAATAGCAAAATAACTCATTCAATTTCTAACATAATTTGACTTCTGACAACCCTGAACATCGAGCCACCCAGATTCACCATTTTGCCACGTCGTGGTTTATTTGTCCCAAAAGATATGAGCAGTCAATAAATAATTAATGGTCATTATTGGTAATTGTGACTAGTTAGAGGTGCAGAGTTACATAACAACAACTGAATGGAAGGAAGGGGATTAAGGTCAGGGGATCTTTGTTTGGTGGTGCTTATTACAATAAGCTTATTACAACTGATTTTCAGTTTTTGGCGTTCAATTAGGACTGTAATTATTGAACTGCATTCAAAGTATCAACTGCATTTAATTGTTTGCTTATCGTGCTGCATAGCTCAAAAACCTAAAACTTGTCCACTTACAGATAGAAAATTATTGGAGTATTTCTCAGTAGTATAAGCTAACTATATTGTAGATTAGTTCCAAAGGTTCCACGTTTTTTTTTGTTTTTTTTTTGCCAGGCAATCATTTTGATTTCCAATTTTGCTGAATAGAGTACAATGATTACGCTTATCCAATAAGTAATTGCAATTAAATTCAATAAGACAATTTAACACAAGGCAAAATTAAAGGTCGAGGCCGAAGGCCTCGAACGAGTCCGTTGATTTTGAATTGAAGTTATAAAGTATTTTGCAGTAGGTTATATATGGTTTCATCAAGACATGGCTAATTGTAGACAGAGAAAAGCCAAGATAGATAGTTCAAGTAATTGAAGGCAAATGTTTGATTGAGGCATATTGCCCTGTGTTAAATTGAAGAGGCAAATTGAGAGGCAAAATCAGGCTAAAACATATTTTACGCACCTCAGATGGAGGTGCGCACCTCATATTTTACGCATCTCATTTCGTGATACATATACATTATTTTGGGTGTCAGGATAAAAGAAACAGGTATGTAAGAGTCAACATACCCCCTTCGTTGAAAGAGGTTGAGTCTATTTGGCGAAAGTCTGACTTAGAGATAGGCTGCGTAGAGATTGCGGGATGAGGTTCCTCACGACTTTCTTCTGGATTAGTCACAGAGACATAACCAATAGTTCCAAATACCCCATCTTCAATTACTAAAAAAAAAATAAAAAAAAATGAAGTACAAGCCAATGAACCTGGGAATACTCACAATAGACTAAACAAATGACAATTCAAATACAAGTTCATACAGATTTTGACAGGGAAAAATTGGAAGATGCCAGTTGGCAAAATGACAACCATAATTCTTATCAAATTAAAAAAAAAATACCTTGGAGTGATTTTACAAAAAAAAACTTTGAATAAGAACACATACAAAAGATGCATAGTAAGAAACTAAAAATGCTGAAAATTTGAGAAAAATTTCGAGAGACAAAAAGGGGGAGAGAGGGAGAAAGATACACACAAAAAATTGAGACAGCAAATGAGGGTGAGAGAAAGGGGGAAAGGGACTGAGAGACAAAGATAGATCATGACTCTTGAGTTTATTTGGAGAAGACAATAAAACATGACATTCGTTAGTTTCTAGAGCATTTTTACTGAAATCTGCGTTCTTAAAATGAGATGTCAGGAATCCAAATTTAACCAAACTATTCCAAAATCATGCCAATGTACTATTCCAAAAATCTTTTTTCTGAATGAAGTCTTCTTGGTGCTAGAAAAATTAAACGAAAAAATAAGCAGTAAAAATGCTCTAATTTCAAGAAGAAAAAAAATTCTATTTTAGAAAATTTAAAATCGTCTTGAGGCCTTAATGTTCGGTTCAAAAATAGCAGTTCAGAGCCCAATTACTCAAAACAGTATATCTAATCACAATGTTTCATCACAATCTTCAGTCAAGGTCCCCTAAAAATAATTGTGTCGGAGAATTAACGAAAAACATTATTTTGAAAACTTCTCTAGTTACTTACAACTAATGTGGGTAATGGCAGCCCTTAAGAATAATACTACAATTACTGCTACTAAAAATTCACTGCAGAAACAAGCCACCTGAGGCCAAAAAAGCTACGCACACTCCTCCTATATATCAATCCATTTAAAACCTCCCGTTTTAACCCTTTCGAGATCGACAGGACCTCACAGTCCCAATATGTAAAAACCCTTTTGGCGCTTCTAAATCGATTGCTACAGTAATAAAACCTGTCCCATCGTGTTCAGTCTTTTTTAGCCATTCGATTAATGGGTAACAAGTCAAAGTAGCGCTCAGATGGAATTATTTAGCTGACAGTAAAGTTAGGCTGTTTATTTTTTTCAAAAAAAGTAAGAAGTCTGTTTTTTTTTTATTTGTGATAGAAAGTTACAGCGTAATAAGATCAAAGCATGGATCCTATTTTTGGGACCCTGTAGTCCCAGTGGTCAAGGCCCTTGCGTGGCGGCAACTGTAAAGTCCTGCTGGACCAAGTTATTAAAATAACAATTTTAAAAATGCTCGACAATAAGCAATTTGTAAAGTAGCAGTAATCTTGGAATTGTTTTCTTCTGGTTTATTTTAACTTCATATGGCCTATGGCTTTTTGGTTTAACTAACCTTGCTCATCACACACGCTAACTCTCACTCTCACTCTCTCTCTCTCTCTCTCTTACTTCTTTTTCGCCTGTTAATAACGCGTTTCTCTCTCTTTTTCCAGGCATGATTATACAAAGAATGAAAAACTCGTTCTTTCATTTACTCTCTCTCTCTCTCTAGCTGTATCTCTCTCTCCTCTCTCTCTCTCTCTTTCTCTCCCCCTCTCTATTTCCCGTACGATTTTATTTATAGTTCGTTCTTTTTCCAGACCATGCCGAAGCGAATGTCTACCAACTAAAACATCATACTGAACACATTAGAAGAGCTGGGAAGCGATCTTAGTGATTTAGATGAAGATGATGACTGGTTTCAGCAGCCTGAAGAGATGGAACTGGATCTACAGAAAAACACCGACACAGAGGACAATGCTTTGGAGCCGGACCTGACTGACATGGCATCAGCTAATGTTCTCACAAGTTCAAACATACCAAAAAATAGAAAAGACTCACCACCCATTTCTCCAATCCCAACCGATACAGATCCTTGCCTTGTTTCACCTTCAACTTCATCGGCACCAACTGCGTCTTGTGCATCGTATCAGCTGAAGAAAAATATAAAGCCACCGACAAGGAAGGCAAAAGTCGTTGAACCACAAAGGACTTGGAACAAAATTGTCACAAAAACGAATCACTTGAACTCGATAAATCCTGAGGCTAATTTAGAGAAAACAGGGAGTGAATCAACTCCTATCGATTGTTTATCTCATCTGCTTGAGCAATGAGCTTCTTCAGCTTCTGGTTTTTTAGTCAAATCTTTAATTACTTCAGAAGGGCTGGAATATTAACGTAACAGACAATGGACTTAATGTATTCCTTGGGATAAATTTGTTAGTGGGGTACCACCAACTTCCAAGCATGAGAGATTACTGAGCTACCGATCCTGACTTAGGTGTCCCTTTTGTATCGTCAAGGATATCGAGAAATAGATTCGAAGATGTTCTAAGAAACTTGCATGTCAGAGACAACCTGACAGTCACAGCTGGTGACAAAGATAGGCTTTTCAAGCTGCGACCGATGATTGACCTGCTAAACTTCTGCTTCAAGCAGATAGTGAAGCCTACCTGAGTGTTGACGAGTCCATCCTTCTCTTCAAAGGACGTTCCACGCAGAAGCAATATAACCCAATGAAGCCGATCAAAAGAGGTTATAAGCTTTGGTAATTGGCCTGCATGAGTGGTTATGTCTACAATTTTGACGTTTATCAAGAATAATTTCAAGCTTTCAAAGATGATTTGGGATTTGTACTTGGCGGTAGATTCATTTGACAAATGACTGAAGACCTAAGTGGAAAAGAGCATATTGTCATCTTTAATAACTTATTTTCGTCTGTCTCCCTTCTTGAACAACTTAGGGAAGATGGTATCTTGGCGTGTTGCACTATTCGCTCAAATAGGAAAGGGCTTCGTATCCTTGCACCCGACAGAACTGTAGATAGGGAGCTTCGACCAAAAACATTGCGGATCGATTGGTGTCTGTATAAATGGATGGATTCCAAGGCGATTCTGTTTGCCTCCAACTATCATGGTACAGAGGCAGCCACTGTAAGGAGACAAAATTATAATGGGTCTACCTCTGTCATTACAGCCCCTCAGGTAGCAAAAGATTATAATAACCATATGGGGGTGTAGACCTTTATGACCAAAAAAGGGCAACTCATGGAATAGATAGAAAGTCATTGAAATGGTTGCACCAGCTTTTTTAGGGTATTTTTTTTATTTTATATTCTGTAATGTCCATGTTTTTTTAGCCAAGACCGTTCTCGATTTGCTCTAAATGTGCTGTGACGTTGTGCATCAAGGAACGGAAGAATGGTTTTGCTGAATATCATGACCATCATTAATGATAAAATTGTAATTAACATTTTTGATGAAATTTTTCCATTCGGAATGCATGATTTTGTCTTCTAGAAAAGTTACTTGCTCAGCGGGACTTCTCGGTCCCTTTGGCTTGCATTTGAACAGGTTGCTTTGTCCAGCGGGACCGCTGAGTCCTACTTTGAGCAGATTTTTTCCAACCCGTTTTAGAAGATTTTTATGGGTAAATTCAAGATCAGCGTGTCTTTCTGGTCAGGAACCATATATTTTTGGGCAGTTTTTTCGAAAAAAGAGGGCTTGGTCGTGAAAGGGTTAAACAGTCTAAAGAAGTTCTGATTTTTCTTAAATCCTTCAATACGACCTCCTACCACCCAATTTGGGGACGATCTGTTTTTCGTTTGGCACGATCTTTGGCAATCTGTCATCCTTCATTCGTAGAACGTGACCCATCCATCTCAACCTTCTCTCATTAAAACCCTGGAAACCAGGATAGAGCCACATTTAATTTTTGAAAAAAGGGCAGTTAGACGGGTACCCAAAACAACCCTTGGACATTTCCTCTGGAAAACTTCGAATAAATCCTCCTCCGTAATTCAGAGCTTACACGTTTCAGAACCATACTTGACAATTATTATAACTGTAGCTTTCAAAACTCTTCTTTTGGTTCGCAAACTTATCTTCCAATTCTTCCAAACTTTTTTCAACTGTGAAAAAAAAAACACCCTCAGCTTTGGCTATTCTAATTTTACCTATTCACGGCACCCACCAATTCTATTAACAATACTAACCAGGTAAGTGAAGCTATCCACTTGATCGATCTTCTCGTTACCTAACATCAACTGTTAACCTTCACTCAATCAAAGTTTAAGCAACGGAGTTATGTTAACATTAATTTTCAAGGCTATTTTTGCACCCTGAGTTCTCAAAACCTCCTAAAAATCATTCATTTTGCTAATACTTCATCCAATAAGCTCGAATCATCAGCATAATATAAGTCTAGGAGAGTTTAATGTTTTTGTTTGAGTCCATGCTCTCCCGTCTTCCTGTGTTCCTTAGAACAAAGTCCATCAAAATGATCCATACAAATGGAAATAGAATGCAACCCTGCTTAACTCCTGACACAATACGAAACCAGCTACTAACCTCATTTCGTATCTTAAATGCAGCAATGTTATTCTGGTATATAACACTAATCACTCTTCTGTACTTATCTGATAACCCCACAATCACTAAAGCTCTTCTATCGCCGGACTCAAACGCTTATTCATAATCCATACAGTCAAGAGCAAAGGGGTCAGATGAGTCAGACACTTTAAAATTATTAACCTCCGATGTTCTTCTCTCTAAACTTCATCTACGGGCTCATTGACACATTTTGCGCCTGCGTGGGAAGCCCTAAGTCTAAGTAAGTTTCTTGTTGTAATACATGAGATACATTTTACAACTCACCCATTGTAAAGCTATGCAAACAAAAGAGATCCAGAACACCTGTATTTGGACAGAGCTGAACTTTAAAATATTTAGCATTTTTAACTACATACCTTCATTTTTGACAGTTGTTGAATCGATTTGAGGAAAGTAAAATTCAATCTTGGGCTGGATAGTAAGGTAGACATCATCATCTCTTGGTATGTCTTCATTATTATAGGCATCTACATGATCAGGTGTTGAAATATAAATTGTTCCTTCAATAGCCTCCTCTTTAATTTCTGATAAAGCAAAACAACAAATAAGTAATAAAACATTAAAGAATACATGACAGGCTAAAACTGAAAAAAGAAAGAAAATAGTGCATTCTGATTCGACGATTTAAGAATAAAAAGGAACCTTAGCAGTGAATCCAAGTTAACCAAAGAATTTGCAATAGCCTAAGAATACAATATCTTCTTAGAACTCATTGCTGGTCCTCTCATAATCAAAATGAAATGACAATATTGAAAACGGAACAAATAATAACAATGATACAATAAAAGTATATACAATAAAAATACAACAATAAAAGTGTCAGAACAAATAATAAAACCAGTCCGATCATTTCGGATTTACATCTGGAAGCCTTGTCAACAAGAAAAAATTCGAAGAAGAAACATAAACTCGCTTAAAAAACTAACGCGTAAACAAAATTAAAGGAAGTACATTGGAGAGGAAAAAAGGGGATACATCAGTGCTACCTGTGCAAAAAAGGGATTTTCCTTGTTGTTCAAGCCAGGGGACTTTAAGTTTCCTGAAGAGGGTTTTCAGTCATAGTGATTTTAATCGTGTACTTTTGTTTCGATTCGACCACAATTTTTATAGTTTCAAGCTATATTCAGAACTCCCATAAATTTGTTTTCGAAATACCATCTTACTATTAAGACTAATCGAGATAATTGTCACGATTCCTCAATTAGTTAGAAATGAAATTTTTTCTCATTAGCCAGTATTTTTTAAATACGTTTTTAAATTTTTGATTACTATGGACCATGGTTAGTTCTTTACTAAGTTACAGCTACAGATTACAACATGATCCTGGTCTAAACATCTAGATCAGAAGATAAATAATTTCTGAGAACACACTGGCTAATCATGACAAAACGAAAAAATAGTAAAAAAGAGAAAAACGAGGATTATACAAACCAGTGAACAATATGGACTAAAATGCAAATATTTTTGTTACGAACCCCGCTTGACCGTCCTCATTGCAAGGTAATAACATAAAAATTACTAATAAAAATCCAAGGATACTATAAAAAATTTCAAACCTTAAAACCAAGCACAACTAAAATTTGAAGACCCTTTCCATGTAACGGTGAAAAGGTAACTGAATGAAAAAATACAGTACTGAATTGGAATTCAATTACTTAATTTATACAAAGCATTTTTAAAAGCTAAACGCTTTCAAGGTAAAACATCATCACAGATTAGGTTAGGTTGCAAAATATAATCCCGTGTCTCTAATCACCGAAAAGATTGCTCTCAATAGAGACACGGGAGAAACCTATTTAAGCCCCATTTATAATGAACTAACTAATTCTGATCGTTTTTACTATATATGGATTTTTATTAGTAATTATTATGTTATTATCTTGCACTGAGGACGGTCAAGTGGAGGTCTTGACCGAAATATTTGCATTTTAGTCCATATTTTTCACTGGCTTGTATAATCCTCGTTTTTCTCTTTTTTACTATTTTTTCGTTTGATCAGAAGATAACTTAATAACAATTCTTGTGTGTGCTTGAACACTGTTCCTTTTGGCGGTCTTTTAGCGGTATGCGAGTCTAAAAAGCTGCACGGGATATTTAAACATTTTCTAATAGATACTAACTTGACAACAATAAAAAGATACCCAAAAAAATTCATCACACCAATTTTAAAGCGACGCCATCTTTTGACTTTATGACGAGCCACATCATTCATGTAGAATTGCTTATTAACTTAAAATTTATTATTCAGTTTTTACATTAAAAAATTACCTTAAAACTAAACTTTCTGAGATGAAAACTGTTATATACACATATATTTGTAAACAAATTAAAAGAAGATTAATGGTTGGAAAGAATAGTTGTAGGGGGTGGTGGATAAAGCAGCTTTAGCTTTAACAGGAAGTCCAAAATTATCGTTTCAAAACAGGTTAAAGCTTATAGTGACTGATATAGCTGGTGAGATACTACAATGCCTACACTTGTTACCTAAGGTACTATATGAAAATGTCAAAAATTCACGATTTTTATTAAATTTGATTTTGATTTGTAAAAAATCTATACATGGTGGTATGTTATAGAAGTCATATTCAGAACCTGTGACCTTTAAAACATGTAATTAAGAAAAAAACATAAAAGGTCAAAATACTTTTTTTTGAAAATTGTAAGACTGAAGAAGAATTTATAAGGACAGAAACAAACTAAAAAATATACTTATCTGATCAAAGAATTCAAAAACAAAAATATATCCTTAACGTCTGCCTTGGAAGCCTTTACAGGCTAATTCCATGTTAATCACCCAGAAACTTTCAAGGGGTGTTCAAAAAACTAACAGGCTATTGAAAAACTTACATTACTCTTTCAACAAATGCTAAATACATAATCAAATGAAATTACCCCCATAAGTTAGAAACTACATAGATAGCACAATCCTGTAAAATAAACTCCAATTTTTGGTTTTAGCCTTTTATGTCACTGCAGATCTTACCTTTTACAATTCTTAATAGGCAGAGATCATTAGAGAAAAGAACCTATTGGTTTTCTTTCAGATTGGAAGAGAAAAAAAAATCATTGCACTCACCTTGTTTAATAAAAGAAGAGTCTGAAGCTATGAACTGTTCAGCCATTTATAATATCGCCAAAACTTCTTTACAACAGGATTGCTGTAGCTTCAAACCTGAAAGTTAAAATCATACTGTATAGAAGATATAGAAATCTAGAAAATCATATCCGTATAGAAAAAAACAAGTTTATTAACTCTACATTACAAAGTTTAACAATTCACTCTTCTGTTCACTTGTAACGCCGGTAGCTAACTAACACTTCATTCAACGGAGCGCAATTCACCACATAGGCGTACATCTGGCTGAACAATATAATAAGTTGAAATGTAAGTTTAATATATTTACTTCCGAATGTTGAAGCCACTACCAAAATAAAATCCCAATATTCATCCCCCCTAAGACACACAGGTAAGGTAACAATCTATTTTAGTTTCACCACATATCCCGCACACACTTTGCTTCCTTGGCATGAACACGAATCTAGCTCACTCTTAATACGATGGTAGATGTTGGGCCAGAAGAAAAAAGTTAGCAAACTCTCCGCTGCTGTGTTACAGCCCCAATGAACCAACTTTGGGGGAGTTCGAGGCGAACAATGAGATTGCAGGATTAGCCGACTACGGTAGTCCTCTGGTACCATCACTTGGAAATGAGTTGAACCATCCTTCCTTTTGGTACGCCGATATAAAAGACCATCCAGAAGCTTAAAATGGGCTCCTTTTTCATCTCCCTAGTTAGTAACTTGTAAGTTGAAAATAAAAACGGGCGAGTTCGATGTCCTTCGGCTGGCTATCCTTGAGGTCTTGGAACGGATTGGTCTTTCATTTCCTTCAAAAACCTTTTTCAGGAATACGGACAAGGACTTGGTACTGATCTATAAGATACAAAAAAAAACATTTGTTTTTCTATTTACAACAGAAGAGGCAATTCATCAGCATTCCCGCTTCTAGCCCACTCCAACTACGAATGTCGAAGTGGTACTCTTGGAGCGCCAGGGCCCAGCGTCTCAAGCGAGCATTGTTGCTCCGAGCTACGTTCAACCAGCGAGGCGGGTTATTGTCAGTTTCGACGGTGAACTTCCGGCCTTCGAAATAGTACTGAAACTTTCCACACCCCATTTTAACGCTAAAGCCCCACGCTCCACTGTCGAATAGCGTTGTTCCGCTGGCGATAGCTTTCTACTGTTATATGCGAAGGGGTGCACCTCTCCGCTGCAGTAAGTCAGGACTGCTTCAATCCCCACTTTCTATCCAACTACCTCTCCAAATACGACAAATCACCAACATGAACAAATACACACACTTTGCCACTGGAGGCCCTGGGAAGGCAATATACCGATTTCGAAACCTAGCAATTAAGAAGTACGACCCGACAGTAAATGCCAACATTTTATGGTAGGAAATTGTAGGTTCGGCGACAGCTTTATATTCAGTCACAATGTGAGTCTTGAAATAGAAGCAATTCACCAAACTCAACAATCCAAAAAACGAGAAGCGTCACCATCCCAGAGGCACGAGGGTTTTCGTCAACATAAACTTTAAACAGAAAAATTCTACACATCAGAAAATTATCCAAGACATGCTAACACCAGAAGTAGCGATTCCGCTGACAAAACAGTGAATCGCACTTTCATTGACTATCACCGCCTGATACCCCACCGTCAGATCTACAAACAGTACCTAGGATAGGACCAGAAATCCTTGACCTATCTTTTTCTGATCAGTCGCCGTCTAGGAGCCAATTCTACAGAAATATGCCCCCGTCACCCACTCTACCGCGTGAGGCCCAAGGCCGACGAATCTCCAGCTCAACGTATTGCAAGCTGCAGAACCAAACTGAAAATCGTCATAATGACCGGCAAAGAGGAAGGAAAGGGATGAAATCCCACACCAAATCTACTCTGTCACATAACCAACTAACTCTACTGTTACTGATAAATGCTCAGTCAATCAGTAATAAGATTGACTACCTTGAACACTTACTACACCGCACAACATTGACGTATGAGCTATAACTGAAACATGGGTTCCACGGCAAATCTGATCCAAATTGAAGGCTACAGCGCCAACTTATTACCTAGACGTGACGAAGATGGCCAACCTGTTGAGAAAGGAGGTTGCGTTAGACTCATTTGCAAAAGTTCATCAAAAGCAGGGTACTTGAAATACCAATCACGCATGAACGCCAGGTTGAAGTTCTGTAGATATGAACTCGGCCAAAGAAATTGCCTAAAACCTTCGGATTAGTTATCTAAGGAGCTGTTTACTTCCCTCTAAAGGGCCCCTGTAGGAAGCAGCTGATATCATATTTACAGAATTGCGTTGGCCGGATCACAAGTAAATACCCATATGCTGCGTTATTTGTCGTTGGAGATTTCAACGACAATAAACCCAAGTGGGTCACGGACTCACTGTCCCTCAAACAGCTGGTAAAGTGTCCAACGCGGCCAACTAAGACCCTTGATCTAGTTTTTTCTAATGCAGCGAATATTACAAAGAGCCAGTCACACAACATTCATGAGGGCGACGTGACCATTTGATTGTACGGCTGGAACCAAATAACTACAAGCCCGTAAATGAAAAAGAAGTCATATCTTTCCGGTCCATAGCTAATGAAAAAATTACTACCTACAAACTCTGTTACAATCCCAGAAATCGTCTGACATCCTGAAACTTGACAACGCTAACTCTATGGCAGAAATCCTGCTCACCCTTATGTTTAAGGGATTTGAAGGCTATTTTCTTAGAAAAAAGAAAACGATCAAACCATTTGATAAACCGTGGATGACCGACGAAATCCGAAAGCTCATCTCACAACAAACCGTCAAGACGAAGCAAACTACTTAAGGAACTTAGTAGTCAAAAGATGTCGTGACGCCCGCAAAGCCCACGGGACAAAATCAGTGGAGAAGTCCATGAAAAGCGATTCCAAGCGTTTTCACAGCAATGTGCAAAAACTTTTGGGTCGAAAAAAATAATCTTGAAATCTTGAACGAAAGTGGCACCAACAAACTTGACGCCAACCAAGTAAACTCCTTTCTTACAAGCATCTGTAGCAAACATCCCCCTCACAAGGAACTCCTACCTAAAGAAGAAGAAATATCTAAGATCCCAGTTATTGCGGCAGAAAACGTTGAAAAAAAAATACCCAAACTTGATCCCCGTATGATAGCCTGTCAGAAAGAAGTAGCCCCAGCTGTACTGGTCGATTGCGCCAAGGAACTCTGTGAACCCCTTGCGGCAATTTATAACCAGTGCTTAGTTGAGGGTACCTTCCCAAATCCTTCAAAAAAGCGTATATAGTGGCAATCCCAGAGGTAGCTAACGCGACTGATGTTAAAGACTTCCACCCAATATCAAAGACCTCTATATTTTCGAAAATCTTCGAGCGATTCATCTTTAACTGGCTACTCGAGGATATAAAGGAGTCCATAGATCCCAGGAAGTTCGGCTTCCGGCCCGAATGCAGCACCATATACTATCTAGTCACCCTACTGGATGAAATGCTTTGTCGCCTAGAGTGCACAGACTCTTTCGTGGACCTCTTGATTGTTGATATGGTGAAGGCATTTGATTATCTGGAGCACCCACTCGTTTTCAGCGGAGCCAACAACATGGGAGCGACACAGTTCAACTGTAGGGCTACTTACTAGCTTCCTGAGTGACAGACTTCAGTGCGTTCAACTCTACCTCGATATATTTTCCGAGTTCCTCAGGATTACCTGCGGTGCCCCTCAGGGTACTATCCTTGGCCCGATTACTTTGGTTATAGCAGTCAATGAGCTACTAAAGAAAAGGCGAAACAGGGCAAAGTTTGCTGATGACGTCTCCTTGCGTCAATTAGCCACAGCCAAAAACGAACTTAAGCTAGCCTTTGATGAACTGACAATGGAGGCTCAGGAGGCTAGGATGGAAATCAGCAAAGAAAAAAAAGTGTGGTCATGAGAGTGAACTTCCTCAAGAAACACATAGGCAACATTGAAACAGAAGTTGAGCTCAAATCAGTGGACTCTGCCAAAATGCTTGGAATTATTATTGACAAAAACCTGAAGTGGGGTTCCCAAGTTAGATATATTGTAAAATAAGAAGCAGGACTACTAAGATCGTTCGCAAACTAGAAACGCTTTGGTTTTACCACCCTGGCCCTTACAAACATTCTAAAAACATACATCTTACCCGCCCTGGAATACGGTTGTCAAGTCTGACAAAAGAACAGGCCAAGCAAATAGAGAAGATGCAGAAACAGGCTTGCCGCATCATTCTCGGCCAAGCTTACAGTTCATACGAGGTGAGTCTCCAGAGGCTCGGTCTCAAAATCCTATTCCAACGCAGACACAAAGCAGCCATGAGGTTTGGCTGCCAATGCCTTCTTCCACAACGGCATAGAAACATCTTACCGGATTTCTTAGAGCCAAGAATTGACGGTCCTGCAACAAGGAGCAAAACTGCTTTTAAAGTTGTCCTGAAATAACCAACACCGAATTCAAGTCAGCGCTACTTATCTTCATTTGTACCATATTTTGTCGCATCATTTAATAATTGTACACAGTTAATTGTTTTTAGTGCTTTAATTTCATGTTGATAATGTCAGTGCTTTTTTGCCAATGGTTTAAGTTGATGTTGACAATGCCACTGCTATTTTAATAATATTACGGCACAGAAAATAAATTGATTGATTTATGTTCTAAGCCTCCGTTTGAAGCACAATCTCTTTGGCAAAAGTCTGCACTCCTCAGGACAGGGGGGGGGGGGTGAGTGCAGTCTTTAGGGCCTCGAAGGATACTCTCTTCTCCTGAGACAGCGTGAAGTGGTTTGTATTTCGTTTCTGAAGAAGATCCGTCAGCGGCAACGCAACCGAAGAGTTATTGCAGACAAAATTCTGGTAATATACACCAATGCCAAGAAATTACCTCACTTCATTTTTGGTGGTGGGCTCTGAAAAGTTCTTCACAGCCAAAACCTTGCTTTCAAGCAGTGTGATTCCGCCATTTCCCACTTTATGGCCCAATTACTGAACTTTTCTAGTCCGAAGTTACATTTTTTTCAGGATGGATGTGAAGACCAGCAGCTGCTATCCTTCCCGAGACCTATTTTAGATGTTGCTCTGATCTTTTCAAATATCATAGAATATTTTAAGGTCGTCAAGGTACGCCATTGCGAAGAAACGGCATCCAGTCAAAATCTTATCCATGGTGCGCTGGAAAGTTGCTGGTTACATGTGAACAACAAAAGCAAGGACTTTGAACTCGTAGAATCCGCACTTCGTTTGGAAGGCCGTTTTTTCCATGCTGCCTGGCGTAAGTTCTACTTGCCAGTAGCCTTTGGTAAGATCTAAAACACTGAAGATCTTTTTGTTACCTACCTCCTACAATAGTTTATCTATATGGGGAGGGGGTAGGCATCAAACTTGGATACCCGATTTAAGCCTCGGAAGTCCAAACAGAAACAAATGTTTCCATCTGGCTTGGCAACCACGACTACCACAGAACACCAGGGACTTGAAGACGGCTGTATGATCCCCAAATTAAGCCTTTGCTTCACTTCTTCTTCAATGGCTTGTTTTTGGCAAAGTGGTACCTTGTAGGGTTTTTGACGCACAGGATGGGCATTACCTGTATAAATATGGTTCTGACCAGTGATGTTCTTCCAGAAATTTTTCATACGGACTTTCTAAGTCACATTAGTATGCCAAAAAGTCCTTTCTTTCTCTTTTCACTAAGGTTACTGAGCGAATCTATCACAATCTGGATGTCATCCTGCTTACCAGAATTATCTGTCTGGTCAAGCGTAAGCATACTTGGAGCTTCGTGGCAAAGAGAAGGAAATCTGTTGGCCTACGCTCAAACTTCTAAAGAAGATTGGTGTGTAGAATCTTCTTTTTCTTTCTTCCTTCCGGAATAGGACTTCATAGTTCACAGTCTCGACTTTCCGAGATATCCTGAAGGGTCCTTGCCACCGGGTTTCCAATTTATGAGATTCAGTTAGAAGAAGGACGAGGACCTCGCCGTCCAATTGCAGATCTCGTGGTTTGGCATTCTTGTTGTATTGGGTTTTCTGCCTTTCGGACGCTTCCAGAAGATTTTTATGGGCCTCTTTCAGGATCTAATGCAGTCGTTTTCTCAGGGATAAGAGCTCATGCGCGGGTCTAACAGTAGAGTTTCCAGCGTCTTCCCATTGTTCCTTGATGACGTCCAATGAACCTCTTGGCCTTCGCCCATAAAGAAGCACAAAAGGACTAAACTTGGACGAGGCTTGAGGAGTTTGAGGAGTCTCTCGGGTTATCCACGACGAATTTCTTCAAAAGCCGAACAAGCGTCCAGTTCAAGTTATCAACCAGGCTATCTGTTTGCGGATGAGAGGGCGACGTCCTTATAGATTTTATATATCAAGTAAGCTCTTAGCGACAAAATTCGAACCCTGGTCTGTCAAGATGTCTTAGGAAAACCAACACGACAAAAGTACTGCTCAAATACTTCTGCAATTTTCCTGGCATTCATCGATCTCAAGGGTATCGCCTCGGGATAACGAGTGCAATAATCCGATATCCCCAAGAGGACTCGATGACTGACTATCCCCAAGAAGACCGTTCTTTTGACTTCAGCTGTGCAACTAGCTGGCAGGGCTTACAAGTACTTACAAACCGTTTGACATTTTGACGTCCCCCAGACAAGAAGAACCTATGAATAATCCGATCCATAGTGCATGCAACTCCAGTGTGGCCACTCATTGGGGAATCATGGGCGACTCTCAGCACAAATGACCTACAAGGCTTAACTACCAGCTGTGCCATCTATTCATTATCCAGCTTGTCGAGCGGACCGTTGACGATCTCAAAACCCTGGCCTAAACTAGCCAGAGTGAAACACTTTGTCAGTGTAGAATCTTGTTTAAGGTCAGACAATTCCTAGGAAGTCAGCTGTTCTGAATCAACTTCTCAAGGTATTTCTTGAAAGTTTTTTTGTCTCCACTCTGTTTTCTCCTTTTGTAAGCATCGTCGACTTTTTTTGTGCCTCAAGTTATCATTCCCATTCTCAGACCCTACCATAACATGGGAAACATCCTTTTCTGGAAGACTTATGGCTGGGGCTTGGGTCTCAGCTTCCAATCCAGCGTAGTCTTTTGCTCTAGTCGACAAAAGAATATAGACAGTAGGTCTGTCTACTTCTGAACCTTGGCTACAAGTCCTAGGAAGCCTTGCAACGATCTTCCGATGATAGCGTCTATGGGTAGATCATCAGAAACTACAACTTCTACATTGCTTAGGAAGGTATAATTGCCGCATTCTATCTCTACATAGCCCTTATGTGGAGGGTAACTCTTACAATCGGCATGGACACAACAGATCTCCATGGTGGACGATGTTTGTTCACCCAGGCTTCCAACTTACCTTTTGTGGACGATAGTGATGAATGCTCTACTGCCAATAAGTCGCTCTCTGGCTTCCCATCTATCATACCACTGACACAAAATCTCACCTTGATTCTTTCTTCCGGACTTGTGCGAGCCAACAAGTTTTGTCGCCTCCTCGGTTCCCTACAGTCTTTCCTACAGCTTTCAGACCAAACTTTCCACAGTTAAAACTTTTGCCCCTCTGTTAGTTTGCTGGCACAGAGCATCTCGACTGCTGGATCCTGTTGTTTCAGATTCCGAATTCACAGGCTTTTTCGCGGGTTTAACTTGTTTTGCTTGCTTTGGAGCTATTCCTTTCCTTAAAGACTGATTTGAGCCCTCCTTTCAATCCTTTGCTTCTGTCATCTTTATAGACTAGAAAGAAGTTTTCACCCACCTTGCAGACAGCAACGAAAGTTGGGTCTTCAAGTTCTCTCAACGGATGCGTTGCTGTTCATTTTTAATGGAAGTGATGAATTGTTCTACCACCAGTTTTCTAAGGAAATCGGCAATCTTCGTTCTCAGCCCATCTGCGGTCGCGATTGATCTGTAGTCGGCGACAACCAACTATTTGGTTAGCAGCCACCCTAGCTTTTTATCATAGCTGGTAAATGACTGGTCTGCGTCCTTCTGGATCGTACGGAATAACTGGCGATAGGTTTCAGACATCACTCGAAATCTTCTCAGAATAGCTTCTTTTACGAGGTCATAGTCTGAGCTATCGGCCGTCGCAACAGTAGCAGCAGCTTCTGCGGCTTTACCTGTCAGCAAGGCCTGGAGTCTAACTGCCCAGGTAGCATGACCCGGGTTATTCTAGGTGTCAGTTAGCTCGACGGTTGTGAGGTATGCATCGATATCCATACCATCTGTAAACTTGACAATCTGGATCATAGTATTCTCAGCTGTAACTGGCGCATTCTGAATGATGGACTAATTTGTCTGTATAGCTTGAAAAAGATGAGTAAACCGCAAAATATACGATTCCAGCTGCTGTTACGTCTGCCGTCGGCTTGTCTCCCTTTTTTGCTCTAGTTCCGCCTAAATTGTTTCCATGCTCACTTTCATGGAGGCACGAAACAAGGCCATCAGACGTTCTTCATCCATTTCCTTGGTTTTGTCCTTAGCTGGGCGTTGTTCTACCCGTGTCTACGGTGTTGTGCGCACTTTACTCTTATCATGTTCCTTTAGACTCATGCAGATGCAAACTTGGCTGTCAGTGAGATACAGGTGTTTCCAAAGTGCTATGAAGCACAGTCAGTGTGCTATGAAAGCACACACAATATGCTATGAAGTACCTGCAATGTGCTATGAAAGCACACACAAATGTGCTATGAAGCACCTGCAATTCTCTATGAAGCACCCGCAATGTGCTATAAAAGCACATACAAATGTGCTATAAAGCACCCACAATGTGCTATGAACCACCTGCAATGTGCTATGAAAGCAAGCACAAATGTACTATGAAGCACCTGCAATGTGCTATGAAAGCACGCCCAAATGTACTATGAAGCATGTGCAATGTGCTATGAAAGCATGTACAATATTTATGAAAGCACACCCAAATATGCTATGAAGCACCCACAATGTGCTATGAAGCACCCGCAATGTGATATGAAAGCACACCCAAATTTACTATGAAGCATGCACAATGTGCTATAAAAGCATGTACATTATGCTATGAAAGTACGCACAAATATGCTATAAAACACCTGCAATATGCTATGAAAGCATGCCCAAATGTGCTATGAAGCACCGCTTGCCCACTGGTACCCTAGCACCACTGGGGGGGGGGGGGGGGGCTCAAACCTTGTTCACCACGAACACGCAGTAAATGCAGAGCCAGCTACCACGGAAAACCAATTGTCGTCTTTAAATCAAGGCACTGTTCATCCAGCAACTACCTCCCCTAGCAAAAACAGTTTAATGTAGGAGATAACTTTCACAAATGATAATAACCGTAAAACAGGTTTTTTTCACAGATTATTTTAACTAGATATCAAAATTGAAGCACAAACAGATTGTGAATATTTTTCAGCTTATAAACAGAAGAGACTTTCATGCAAAACTGGGGCAAACTCCAAGTGAAAGCTAATTATTGTTACTAACATTTAACACTATCCCAAACAAGGCCGTACCCAGAGGGGGGAGGGGTAGGGGGGTTTGAACCCCCCCCCCCCCGAAATGTTTGTTTGACTCGTAAAAACGTAACAAAAATGGATATAAACAAATTTTATACGAGTCTTTTGTTTTTTTGTGTACCCCCCCCCCTCCGATTTTTTTTTAGTAACCCCCCCACCCCAAATAAAAAACTGGGTATGGCCTTGTCCCCAAATCAAAGATATATCACTGGACATAACGATAACAAAATCCCAAGAGTGTCTTTTAACACCACCAAATGTCACAAAAATTTGGGTTCTTTACTTTGATTTATGTTATAATTTAATCATCCAAAAATCCAAGTTTCACTGTTTCATTTTGTATTCGGTTCACAATCCTAATTTTGACACCACTTATGTCAAAATCCATACAGAAAAAACACAAGTTTTATTAACTTTACGTTAAAACATATAAAAAAATTCACCCTTCTGTTCACTTGTAACACCAGTAGCTAACTAACATTTCATTCAACAAAGCACAATTCATCACACAGGCATACACCTGGCTGAACTATAAAAAAAATGTTGAAAAGTAAGTTTAATACATTTACTTCTGAATGTTAAAGCCACAACCAAAACAAAATCACCACACGTACAGAAAAACCATTCAAAATCACACTTTGGTCTAAACAAAAGTTCAATTTCTAGAAAAGGCACATTTAACAGCAAGGCATTTATACTTTAACAGACTATTAATTCATATTTGAATATATTTTATGAAATACAGAATAGAAAGATCCAATTTTACTCAGGCTATAACAGAAATAAAAGCAAATGATCAGCTTCTAGTTACTTTAAAAAAATTAAAAAGCTGATACAATTCACTAATTCCAATGATTGGCCTTATTTAAAAGATTAACAGTAGTTAAATAAAAAAAAATAGTTCAAAAAATTGGGTTTATTTTTCTTAATTAAAAAAAATAATGAAAATAACAATAAAGCCTCATTGGGCAGGAGCAGGCGCAAAATAATGTGCATGTAATGATGCAAATTTTTGCTTTGCAGACTTAAGGGTAAAAAAAAAATGAATAATTAATAATCATAAAAAAAGACCTGTGTAAGACTATATAATACCACTTTTGTATCAGCATCTTGGTACTTTTTACATACTTTATATAATTTGGGAATTAAAATAATACTTGAAATATCTTAATATTTTATTATATGAATAATGACAAAGTCCATACAGTCTTTCCACCATATAAAGTACAAGAAGCTAATAAGGAATTTTCTGAAAACAGTGAACAAAATATAATCTACAACATAAGCAGATTTTTCCGCTTAATGAGCAACAGGCATCTTCAGGGAACATGATGTAGAATAGATACCAGTTGGAAACTAACTCACTTAGCAACTCATTGATAAAATGTAATCAGGAAATTTATAGGGAATTGTTATAAGGAACACCAGACAAAGGCTAAATAAGGAATTTTCTGAAAACAGTGAAAAAAAATTTAATCTACAATGTATGCAAATGTTTCAGCTTAATGAGTAACAGGTGTCTTCAGGGAAATATGATGTAGAATAGAACCAGTTGGAAACTAACTCACTTAACAACTCATTGATAAAAATTTTCTTGACTCCTCTCCCCCCCCCCCCCCCCAAAAAAAAAAAACATAAAAAAGTTGATAGAATTAGCTTGATTAACTTTCAAAGGTTCAGGTAAGACTAAGAAAAAAAAACTATTGGTTTTATACTATTCACTTTCATTACCAGTTTGAGCATGTCATTATTGAAATATTTGTTCTTTTGAGGGATAGCCTTGCATGCCTTCTGGATCAGTATTATCAACATGGTATAATTGTAATACTTTTGGTACAATTTAAAAGTCATGGTGCAATACGGGAAAGCTGGGAATTTTCAGTCAAACAAAAATTTTTCCATAAATTTTGGTTTTACTTGCTCCATTCTAACTGGGATATAGGTTCAAGTTTTGGTTTATTGAAGATTTTCTTCTTGTTAAAGAAAATTTCTAACCTATTTTTCAGATGGTGCAAATTATACTCTTTTAGTACAGCTTCGCTTGGATAGCTGGTACATTTTACTTCACACCATTGGCAATGCTATTCAGGATATGGGTTCATTTTGACTGGCTACTGATTTTATTATATATTGTGTTAAATTATTTCCTATTATAAAATTTGTGTACATAGGTGTGAACTCACCTCAGTCTCTATTTAGGATGAAATACTTTCTGCAATGCATGGTATTTGAAATGCCTTTCTTTGACAAGTAACTGAGGCTGGAATGGGAATCCTCTGCTATTACAAACAGGATGTCCAAGCTACCCCAGTAAGTCCCAGATTAAACGAACTATCCCAAGAAAGTATCTGGTTAAAAATAACAGCAGCTGATGGAGTAAATATCAAACTCGAAATCTACTACAGAAGTCCCAATAGCAGTCTTGAAAATGACTCGCACTTGCTTACAGAAATTACTGAGATCTGCAGTGAAAATTAATCAAATGTAGTCATCATGGGCAATTTCAACCTACCAAAAATCAACTGGTCTACAGCACATGCACTCGCACAACCCAACATCACCTGAGGCAAAATTCTTAGAAGTGGTGAATAAGAGGTATGGATAGACCAAGTATATCGGATCTGCTGCTGACAAACTATTCAGAACTGATAGAGGATATCCACCTACTAGCACTGGTGGGAAAGTCTGATCACTGTATTGTAGGCTTCCAGATTTTGGCCAATGGCAGTAAAGACAAAAAAAAAACACCAAGAAAAAATTATAACAGAGCAGACTTCGCTGCAATGCGCAATGACCTCAGCACAGTGGATTGGGAAAGAGTTTAGTTTGACTGAAAGTTGTGAGGAATTGTACTCCAAATTCCTTTCTGTCATGTCTCAGGCTGAGGAGAAACACGTATCAGTTGCCAAAAAATATAAAAGACCAACCCTACCAAGCACTGTTTTGGACCTCATCAAGAAACAGCAAGCCTGGAAAAATTATGTAGCTGACAAGTCAAGCCCTCTCAAAGCAAGAGCCTACCAAAGGCTACGAAATAAAGTGAGGCGACAAACAAGGCTAGCAGCTAGCATGCCAGAACAAAACCTTGCAGTATCTGTCAAGACCAACCCCAGAATGTTTTGGAACAACATAAATTCTAAACGCATTGCAAAGCCAGATATTCCAAGCTTAAAAGACCCTATGACTGTACTCCTGATTGAAAGATCTGCAGAAAAAGCAGATTTATTCAATACATATTTCACTACTGTCTTCACCCAGGAACCTATTCAGTCATCACTACCAACCCTGCAAACATAGTCTCTGACCAAACACTCAGGGTCAAGATAGACCCACAGGTGGTCCTGAAGAAACTCAAAGAGCTAAGCATAAGCAAATTGCCAGGTCCGGACGGACTTTACTCCAGAGTGTTAATAGAAACTGTAGATCTAATTGCAGAGCCCCTATTGATGACTTTTCAAAAATCTTTACAGTCAAATGAACTCCCTAGTATCCGAAAAAGGTAACGGTGATACCATTGCACAAAAATGGAAACTGCCAAGATCATCTAAATTACTGCCCAATCAGTCTAACATGCATAACCTGCAAAATACTGGAATCTATCATATCTGACCACATCCTTGAGCACCTGAGCAAAAGAAAGATAATCACTAGCAAACGATTTGGGTTCTTGAAGAGAAGGTCCGCAGTCACAGCTTCTTCTGGCAGTGGAAAACTGGAAAATGCACGCAGATAAGGGTGATCAAGTTGATGTCATTTACATAGACCTTAAAAAGGCCTTTGACAATGTACCTCATCATTGCCTTTTATACAAACTCTGCAACCTTGGTCTGGGAACCACAGTTAATTGGATTGAACAGTTTCTTATTAGAAGGTCTCAAACAGTATCAGTAGACAGTTTTGAGCACACTTGAAGTCAAGGTAATCAGTGGTGTTCCCCAGGGATTGGTCCTTGGCCCTCGCTTATTTAACCTGTATCTCGATCTAGTAGAAGGTATCAACTCAGAGATTCTACTGTATGCAGACGACACCAAGCTGTATAAAGTAATCAAAACAGCTTCCAATGCACATTCTCTGCAAGAGGACGTTGACAAGCTCAATAGTTGGAAGTTCAACTGGCTGATGGAAATCAGTATCAACAAAAGCCACAAGCTAACGATAGGGAAACCTACTATTCACTATGAATATAGACTAGGAGACTTAATGATCACATCATGCCAGGAGGAGCGCTACTTGGGAGTTGTCATTGACAGCAACCTTGACTTCCAGGCCCACTATAACAGCATTCTTGTGAAAGCAAAGCGTTTTGCAGGAGTTTTAAGGTGCAACTTCACTTTTGGAAATGATAAAACTATTTGCCTTCTCTACAAAGCTTTAGTACAGCTAATCCTAGAATATGGTCATTGCACTACACATCCCTTTTACAACAAAGACATCAAAGCCCTTGAAAAAGTTCAAAGATGAATAACAAGGTTCTGTCCAACTCTGACAAACTTACCTTACAAAGATAGGTTCTGCAAGCTCAAGCTTCTTTCACTAGCTTATTGACTGTACTGAGGAGACCTGGTTGAGGTATACAAGATTTGCTACAATGCCTACAAAAACATCCAGGCTACTGATGTTCTCAGCTTCAGCTACACAAACATTCATGGTCACAAACTCAAGCTTCAAGAGGAGAGGTTCCAAAAGGATATTGGCCAATGGGGATTTAAGAACCAAGTAATGCAACACTGGAACAAGCTCCCCTTCAAAGTCATCAATGCCAACTCATTAAACTTGTTCAAGCAGGAACTGGACAAATACTATGGTCAATGTGCCTATAATTTTTGTTAATTTAAAAGGTTTTTGTAGAGGCCCTGCGGCCTATTTGTTTTGCATTATATTATTATTATTTATCTTTAACAGAGTTAAGGAGTTAACTCTGTTAAGGAGAATCACAACTCTGTAAAATCAAGCTTATCAATACTACAATCAACACTGTATTTCCTTCACTGGCCCAGCAAACCTTGGCAATTATTTTTGGACTTACCAGATCAGTCAGCACACTATCTTGGATGACTGGCAACTATAGGATCATCTTAGCACTGGTAAGTGTGATTTAAGGTAATGATTCTATTACTACACAATTACCATGACCATTCACAAGATCTTACTGCCTTAGCAGCATGGATTCCAGCACAGGAAATTCCACTGGCTGGGTTCAAAAATATTTTCTGTAGACATTAATTAGATTGTGATAGAGTGTATAATGAATTTCCTTGCCGATAGCAAGTAGAAATCATACATATTTGCACCCAATGACTTGCTAATCTACTCTAATAAGGCCACAGTAATGAAAAGCTAACATGGGGAAGTCTACCAGATTCAATGCCTATTCTTGATATACATCAATGACATTCTTAATCATGTGGAGGATAAATTTCATTGTTTTATGATATTATACTCACTAGGACTGCAAATCTACATACCATTCAACACAACAAAGACAGCCCACAGAGCTGAACTCACAACTGTCTCCCCTACTTCAACATAACCTATATTTTACATCACTGACTTAACAACCTAATAGCTACCTACTCAATATCAAGAATGTGAAGCTAAAAGAAGGTGAGCACATCACATAATGTGTCTTTTCATGTCATTTCCAAAGATACTAGCTGCATTCACTGCAAATTCCCCAAAAGGTGACTTATATTTGTTGCTACACAAAAAAGTTATTACTAGAAATGGGTTAAAAAGAAATAGCTTAATTTTAATAAATCAATCTTTCACAATCAATATAAACCAAAGGCATTGATTTATCACAATGTGATTACATAATCAGACATGTTTTAATATTTTATTAATTTCAAATATTTTCTTGATCTCCATATCAAAGAACTCATTTTCTGAGTTATATTACAAAAGCAAACAGAAAAAGTAAGTGAAAAAAAATTACTTTCTTTCAGAAAAAACAACAGGAAATGAACAGAATAAAGGGTAAAAAAAAAGCTTTTGCATTGTCTGGAAAATTTTCAATATAGTTACTCTGTTAAGTTACAGTTACTGATGATGATGCAAACACCAATTTTCTTCGCGTATAGTTTATGCTTTTAGTTCATACTAATTTATTATATTGTTTCTTTCCAGTTAGTTTTTTTTTGTTATTTTTTATATTATGGGTTTTTTCTTTTAGATTAAATTGGTTTATGCTTATTACTTTACATTTTTTAGTTTGTATTTACTGCTGTTTTTTTTTTCAATTTTTTTTTCCTTAAATTCATAGAACATACACTTCATCAAAAAAATAAAATATCATCTTAGCATTAACTGGTACATTGGTGACCATTTTTTACTGGCAATATTAAAATTAGGCAATAGGCTAAGTAAAAAATATAGAAATAAGGTGAGGATTTTAGGGTCAAGAAAAAATTTGCAAAAAAAAAAAAAAAGAAAAAATCAAATATAGAAAATAATCATTTTCAAAATTAATTTTGTTTGGGAAATTAATAAAAATATTCATAATTTCATTTTTTTACATCATAATTTTCTATGCTTTGGCATTGTGCACTTGAGTTTGTTTTCTGTCATTTTTTTTTGTAAAACAAAAGTAATCTGTAATATTCTGCTCACTTTTTGCTTTACTAAAGTTTTGTTACCACAAAGCTTACAACACAGAAAATTAAAATCAGTTTTTCCATTCACTGCTTAATATTACTGTAAAGCTTAAGGGGCGAAAGCAGTCCAAGTCGCTTGGCTATCTCTTCAATGTTAAAGAAATTTTGTTTGTTTAAAGAAACAGATATATTAGAGAACTTAAATTGTGGTTCACCTGATTTGGGAGACTAATGGCTATCATTTGGTCAGGATGACTTTTTTTCTGATGCTCCCTCTATTTTTTAAATGCATTTTTATACAAAAACTCTTTTGGCTTTGTTCAAGAAAACGATATTAACAACTTTAATAAAATTCAAACTAGCTTGTAAATATTTTTAACCCAAACTATTTGTTCAGACAGTTTATGTTGATTTTACTCAATTAAAGGCTTTTTTTTATCCTTTGTTTTTTTTTTGCTGCAATCGATTTGGAGTTACGGAACCCTCAAGTTGAACAAGGGTTGTTTAATTTTTGGGTCAGTGTTGCAATTAACAGGCGCCGTGTCCTGTGCATGATACCACTAAACTTGCATAAACATGCCGTATCCGCTGTATGCCGTTGTTCAAAACCAATCGAAATATATCAAGGATTGAGCAAGTTCTATTCAAGAGATTGAAAACTTTTTGAGTTATGGGAAAAAAGCGCAATAAAAGAGGACTTAATTTAATTAACGTGCAAAAGGGCAGGGAAAAAGTTAAAAAAAATATACGTGAAACGTGGAAGACAAAGACTTCCAAAGTATTTGCTTGACTTAGAGGATGTATCTCTGCAAGAGGAAACCATGATAGAACCACCGAGACTAAAAACAATAACAGGTGGCCGCAATTTAACTTCTGAAATCTTGAAGACTGCTTGTTGGATAGTCAATGTGCCTTATTTACTGGAAAGCTACGAAGATCTTGTAATCAAACATATGTAAGTACGAACTTTTAATTTTATAGAAAAATAATATGGTTTTTCAGCCTGACCCCAAAGATGGTTACATTAACCACCCCCCCCCCCTCCAAAAAAAAACAAACAAAGAACTGTAGAGGCTCAGAATAATTTAACGGTACTTATTTAGAAAGCGGTAAGTACAAGAGAATTGTATTGCGAGAACAGATAGGCATTTTATCGGGTAATGCCTAGATGCTGTATAAACATAGGTTACGTATTTAATATATTCTATGCTTTACCACCCCTATCCCCTAATGTGCAAATATATAGCTCAAATTTGTTTCTGAACTATTATATTTTCATCCTATTTTGTTTGTTTCATTAGCAGTAACGAAACGTCACTTCTCTTGTACTTACCGCTTTCTTAACAAGTACCAATTTAGCGCTTGTGCTGGAGTGTCATTTTATGGGTATTTTCCGTACTAGATTTGAAACTACTGTTTTTTAGTATTTTTACTGAGAAAAAAAAAATTGGTACTTGTACGATATCATCCTGACAGTGGCAGATCCAGGGGGGAGGGTGTGTGTGCCCCCCCCCCCCCCTAGCGTAGTCTAAAGTAGTGTAATTCACTTAATTAACTCAAGTTTGCGTTAATTAAACTTGCTCATAACGCAAGTTTATCGGATCAACCTATTTTGCACCGCCCCCCCCCCCTAAAATATTTTTATCGGATCAACCTATTTTGCGCCCCCCTAAAAAAATCCTGGATCCGCCCCTGAACCCTGACCTAATATTCCTCATCTAAGTAGAACCTGTTTCTCTGACGCTCAATTCAAATGAAATATACCTAAGTATTATAAAAATATAATACTTTAGAAACGAATTTGGGCTATATATTTGCTTATTAGGGGGGGGGGGGAGAGGGGGGGGGGTAAAGCATAACGGGTCTGCAAGTATAATTTTTTAAGGTACAATTATTTTCCATATTATGAATTAAGAATTGTTTTCTAACTTAACACTGTCCAAATACTTTACCAACACCCCTCCCCCCTTAGGTGCAAATATATTGCCAAAATTATATATTTCCCATCTATTCTGTCACTTCTCTTTGTCTTGTCTCATGCAAAGCTGAAAGAAACGAGCGAAAAAAAAACGGTTCTACAATGTGTCAACGGATGAACCACTTGAGTGGTCACGGCTATACCATACAAGTAGCCTACCTAAAATTCTCTTAAATCTTGAAAAAAAATGTATGCGGGTATCTTATTTTCTTACTAAACAAGGAGTTCTCACCCTTTCCGATGTTTTCGAAAATTGGTGCCCCTGCACTTGTGTGCAATTTACTTTTATTTATTTATTCATTGTTGGATTTAAGTTGATGTGTGTCAGAGTAAAATGCATAAATAAAGACTTGGACTCACGGATGCCTTGATTTGCTGCAATAAATTTGCTTGATGTTTAGGTGGAATCCCAGTATGTGACATGCTTTAGAGGCTACCATTTGAGATATTCGCATGCTTCAACTAAGGGTGACCAAGATGCAGCTTGATAAAGGGATAGTTATCCGTACGAAACCAAAGAATCCATGTAATACTTCTTGGTTCCCGTAAATAAAATACAATATCGACTATGTACCGCAGTTCCTACCATTTGAAGCCAGGGATGATTGCAAGGACCCAAAAATCACATGAAAAATTGCAGTGCCAATTTTGAAACCAAGAACTCAAGCTATCGACCTTAAAATTTAGGAACAAGACTTTCTGCTACCCAAGAGGTTCTTGATCTGGTCGTTACCCATAATCTTATCCATTGTTCCTTTTACTTGTCTAATAACTTGAAGCTTATTTTTTTATCAGTCCCTGCTTCCTTTAATCCAAGTCTGAACCTTTTCTAATCGCAGATGGAACCAAATTGTCCTGAATATGTGGGGAACTACCTACCTTTTAAAGTACCGCTCTTTACACTAAGGTTTATTAAGACTTGGGATGTTTTGGCATTGAAAATATCCTCCCCTCCGTAACTACAAAATAAATAGAGAACCCCATTTTAGAGTTTCAAGGAAATTTCTAGTCATTTCTTATAAGTCGAAATGTATTGCAAACCAACCCACAAGGGATGGGGGTATTAATTTTCGGGGGGTGTTTCACGGGGGGAGGGTCGGGGGGGGGAGGGGGGGGGGAGGGCTGCCTATACTAATTTCCGTTTTTACTGCTGTGACAAATTTTATCTCATCCCATGAATTCCCTCCCCCCCCCCAATGTCAAATTCTTAGCCAATGTCTTGTTTCAGGTGCCAAGACATACAACTTATCACAAATATGATGTTCAACAGAGAGTTCAGGGCTGGATTACGTTCACGTTTCATTTTCAAATGTGAATCGTGCAGTGAAGAGGTTACTTTATACACTGAAATGCCACCAGCACCGAAAAAGACATCGAAACCATCTCGCCAATCACATAGTTTGGAATCAGATTTACAGCCAGAAGAAAAACAGACTGAAAAAAAGCAAAAAAGAATCAATTTTACTACAGAAAGAGTAGCCAAAAGACGAAAGGTCAGGACAGGGACAATAAACGTTAACAAAGAAGCAGTAGTTGGTGCAATAAACACTGGTATGAGTGCACTGGTATAAACACTGGTGCAATAAACACTGGTATGCCCAAATTCAGGAGTTTTTTTCTACAGTTGGTTTAAACTGTATGTCACAAAAGTTTTTACAAAATATGAAATGGACATTGGTGAGAACTTGGAAGAAAACACTTCATCAATATTTACTGAACAATGGCAAGATTGAGCACAGAATGGCTATTAAAGCAGGCGAAAAAACCGACATGCATGGTTCAGTGGAGACTTGTTTTATAGTTGAGGGTGGCTGGTGCACTAGAAACTATGGCAATAGGTTTTCTGCGTTGTCTGGTTGTGGAGTCGTCATTGGTTTTTGTTCAAAAAGCTTCTACATGTTGGGATTAGAAATAAATACTGTTGCATTTGTATGAAGCATCGAAGGAATGAAAACAGTTTGCTTCCCGACCATAGGTGTTTTATGAACTGGCAGGGACCAAGCACAGGTATGGAATCTGATATTTTAGTCGAGGCATTTCGAATTGCTCCAACTATGCACTCTTTAAAATATGTTAGATTTATTGCTGATGGTGACTCTAGCACCCATGCAGAGCTTACAGCCAAAGTACCGTACGGTAGATACATCAAAAAATTGAGTGTGCCAACCATGCATGTAAGTGCCTAAAAAAGAGGCTTTACATGAAGCACAAAGAAAACCCCGAATGCAGGAGGCTTCTTACTGGTTTATAAATAAAGAAAATGTGTGACATTGCAAGAAACGCAATTGCACGCACAACCAAAGAAGGGAAAGGGATCAAAGACCTTGTAAATGAGCTGAAAGCAATACCATTGCATTTCTTTCGCGGTCATCATAGACAGTGCCCAGAATGCTGCAAAATGGCAGGAAAAATTGTTGAATTCAGCAAAGAAGGTGCCCTAAGCAATATTTTCCTTAGTCATGTGTATTCAGCCTTTGACACTTTAACTAAAAGAGCTCGATTTCTCATCGGAAACAGTACTAGCAACCTTGCAGAGTATTTATGAGCATAGTTGCTAAGCTTATCGGGGGAAAAAACATAATGGTGACAAAAAGAGTCCGATACACAACGCGTGTTACCGCTGCGGGCATAAAATATTCTAAGGGACATTCTGCCTGTTTGTATATTTTTCGCGGAAGTTTAGGATCTACACCAAGTCGTTTGTTGAAGCGACTTGCTGAGCAGCGGGCCAGAAGGGCCATAAACCAGCAGACATGGAAAGCTAAAAGACGTCTGTTTGGAAAACCATTTAAGAAGAAAGTTTCGAGACCCGACAAAAACTACGGCCCAAATGCAAGTGTTCCAGATTTAGATCTTGATTCTCTTGAAGATGCAAAAAGTGATTTTCTGAACCGTGTTCAGTGTACTGACTTAGAAATTCATGAAATAGAAGGAGCAATACGACTTCAGATAAATTGTATTGACGACAGATGGCTAGAATACAGAAAAAATAGGATAACTGCATCAGTAGCTGGAATAATTTGTAAAAGACGGACAAAGACTGTTGCACCGTTAGTGCGCCAACTGCTTTATCCCAAAAACCACCAGACTAAAGCAATGGATCATGGGCAAATGTACAAACAAATAGCTATACCGGCTTTTGAGAAAAAGATAGACTGCAAAGTGCATCCTTCAGGACTTTTTGTTCATATTAAATACGGATATTTTGCAGCCAGTCCTGATGGAATAGCCACTTTTTTGTCTGGTGATACGGCGGTTTTGGAAGTGAAATTTCCTTTCAGTGCCAAAAATTTAAATATAGAAGAATGGAGGCTATCCCAAAAAAATATTTTGTCTTGAAAACCAAAATCTTAGAGTGTTGTAACATAGATTCTGGCTATTTTGTTATTTTTTTCTGCAAAGGCGATCCGTTTATTGAGAAAATCAATCGTGACAAAGAATTCTGGCAGAAAAAATGCTACCAAAATTACAAAATTTTTATCTTGAAGCGATATTGCCAGAAATAGTTGACGCAAGATTACCAAGAAATATGGAAATACAAGAGCCATTTTTATAAAAAGAATTTGAACAGTATTAACACTCACGACAGACAAATAATTGCTACTATACGAATTAAACTAAAAAAAAAAAAAATAACAACAAAACCAAGTAGATAATTGCGAATACCATGCTGACTTTCCTTGACGATAAATAAAAGTTCAAATAGGGATAAATTATTTTAATAGACAGTAATAATTAACAAAAAATACTGGATATTTCTGTCACACTTACAGTGACAGTCATCAGCAGAAACACTCACATCTATTAAAAGGATTTATCCCTATTTGAACATTTATCTATCGTTTTTAACTGAAGTTTTTTCAAGGGAAATTAAGGAGCCACGTTAAAACTTACAACGGACAGAAATTCAACGTACACGAAGGGGGTCGCCCCCTCCTCAACACCTCGTTCTTCACCCTAACGTTTTTTAGCACTTTAAAAAAATATTTTTATTGTTCTAATTAAATGACCTTTGTGTTTTATGAGTGGTTATTAACTTTATAATTAAAATTTCTAATTAAATGAACCTTGTGTTTCATGAGTCGTTATTAACTTTAGCATAAAGAGTGAGATGTTGACGAGAGGGAAACCCCCCTGTATATACGTAATAATTTCTGTTCCTTTTAAGCTTTATTGTTGCTGCGTACTTTCAGTTAAAAAATAATTTTTTTATAGTTTAATTTCTGGTGGTTTTTGAAATAGTGCCAAGAAATCTGGCTCCACCTCCACAGAAAAATTCCCCCCTCACACATATAGATCCTCTAGACAATTCAATCCTGGTGAAAAATTTACCCCAGACAATTGCCCTTAACATCTCCATCCTTAAAATTTACTTGACAAAGGGAAAGTAAGACAATAAAAAGAATTTCGCATATGAATTTTGGCAAATTTCCCCGGCATAAAATTTTCTCAGAAATTTCACCCCCCTCGGCCCTCGGAAAATTCTCTCCCTATGTAAAATTTTCCCTGTGGAAAATCACCAGAGCAGAAAATTCACCACCCTCCCTCACCCAAAAATTGTATGCCAACTTTGCAATAAAAAATACTATACGTAAACAATGGGCAAATTTTATTAAAGATGTATCCCCAGGGGCTATGGGAGCCATATTCCCTCCATGGTTAGTGCATTATATCTCATAATTTTGATAGAACGATTTAGAGAAAAAGGGGCGGTGAATGTCAGGGGGAGGCCTAATTGCACTCCAATCTTTTTGGTCACTTTAAAAGGGCACTGGAAATTTTAATTTTAATCGGAATAAGTCCTTTTCCAATAATATAGGTCTATTGGTTCGATACAATAACCCCTTGGGAAAACAAACAAAAAATTACAACAAATAAACACGTATCCGTGATCTTTCTTCTTGCAAAAAAAAATACAAAATTTCACATTTTTGCAGAAGGGAGCTTGGAACTACTACAACAGGGTTCTTGGATACACAGACCGTTATAATATGATTTTCATTAAGATCTCTTGACTTTTCGGGGGTGTTTCTCCCCCTTTTTAGAAATCAGGCAAATTTTCTGAGGCTCGTAGCTTTTGATGGGTAACACTAACTATCAACATAATAAGCCAATTCTTTTGATAGAACTATTGACACAAGAATTCTGATTTTTCGGTTTCAGTAAAAATTAAGCAGCGTTACTCCTTACTTACAGTTCGTTACCACAAACTATTTGATTCAAGTTTAAATTAGACAAAAATCTATGAATAAGCCTTGCAATTTGTACTTAGCATTAGAAGCTTACAAAATAAGTCTCTGTAGTTAATTTGTGACAGAATTCATGATGTTTTAACCTTTATTCCATGACATTTCAAGGAAAATTTCCATATTTCTTTGGATTCCGATTTAATTGTCGATTTACTGAAACTAAATTTTGTTGGATGGATGCTAGACTGAGTATTAACTTAGTTGCATCTTTCTTCTGCATTTATTTTTTGGGGTCATTGTCTTTTTTTGTAATACAGACAAATTGTTCAAGTTTGTACACTTCTTTTTTCTTTTTCAAGTTGTACACTGCTTTTACGACCAGCGCAAGCTACTTTTTTGCGATCGTAAGAACTTTTGATATTATGGAACAACATTTTAAAATGATTTATTTCGGTTAACGAGTGTTGAACAATTAGCCTATTTTCATTATTTGTGTTAGTTGAATAAAAGCTTAATAAAGGTATGCTTCATCAAAAACTGTTGTAATTTGTATTAGTAAATCTGATGTGCATGTGTAATGTATTGTATGTCATAATTAGGTAAATCGTTTTATGGCAAAAATTTATAGTTTTCTCAGTTTTTTTTTCATAGTGCTACTTTTTTTTTAATTGTGTTAGAAGATTTTCATCAGATTTCTAGTGGATAGGTAATCTATTAAAATTGAATTTTTTGTAGGTTGAATGCAAAATTGTGCTCTCAGTATTGATAATCCAACATTCTTGTGCATTTTTTCTTTTTTTTTTTTTTGCGCGCACAATTTTTTGTGTTGCAGATCCATTTTTCAAGATTCTGCTCTAGGTATTATCTATATTTTTACTAAATGTAAGCCCTTTTTCTTAGTTTATATCAGATTTGTTTTGATTCTTTTAGAAACCATATATTTTAAGTGACTTGTTTAAGTTCACAGGGTCGAACTATAAGACTGGTGTTTGAAATGAGTTGTGCTTCATAATGGGATGCTTCACAAAAAGCTGTAGTAAAGTTTTTCTTAATCAGCCTTATCTGCTGGTACACCCTCCAGAGGAGATAGGCAGACCATACTGTCAATATGATCTTATTCCTATAAATAAAAACCTGATTCCATATCATTGTGTGGTGAAAACTATTTTTTCAAAACAAATTTCAAAAAATAACCCTAATCAGAGACAAATTTATACAAATGAATATGTCCATGGTAAGAGAGGTGAAGCAGCTTCATGCATTCCATCCCTGGACCTTAACTTTTATATTCTCCTTCCATTGGGGTCCTTTATTTTGTCTGCTGAACTATGTACCATCCACCTTGCCCTAGATCTTTTATAGATTATTGTTTACAGTCTGAAAGTATTCTCTCTTTAACTGACTCCCAATCTGCAATACAGTTGCTGTCAAGTTTAAACAGAATTATTGATGATAAGGGCACACTTCTTGTGTGCGATCACACAAGAATTGTGATTTTTGAATCTTGACCAAGTCCCCTCCCCTCCTTTTTCATAGATTAAAATTTTGTTTAGTGTCATATTGGGAAAATCTAAATATTGGTTATTACAAGGTCTAAGAATTTAGGGTACTTGTGCATAATATGGTACCCACAAAAGAAGTCAAGTTTGGTTAATGCTAATAAAAAAAAATAGGATGAATATATAATAGTTTAGAAACAAATTTGGGCTATATATTTGCACGTTGGGGGGGTGGGTGGGTGGTAGAACATAGCATATATTAAATACGTAACCTAACCAAGGTACCTTTCCCCCCCCCCTAAACCCCAAAAAACAGCAGTTTAAATATTGTAAACACAATGGAAACCATGCTTTGCATTCCATTTCTCTATTGCAAATACCCGTTTATAGGGTTTTGTGTCTGGTTTCCTTGATACAGTTATAGCAGTGGGTACCAGACAGTAAACAAGTACCGAATTTAGCTACAGAAATAGGGTAGGCCTACCATAGAGGCAGGTGAATGAAAAAAAAGGTATTTGTTTGCTGTTTGAAGAGTTCTTGTATTTGAGTTTTGTGTTTTATGTTTCAGCAATGGTAGCATAGGAGCTAGATCAAAATTATATAAGGAAGCTTTATTACCCTAAATTCTGGACAGAAGAAGATCTCATAATATGGCAATCCGAGAGCCATTTGTAAACGAGTTGACAGGTAAATAAAACTGCATACATGCCTTCAAAGATAATGTAATTCGGAATTAATATTTATTTACTGCGTACACTAAAAAACATCTCAAATGCTGAAAACAAATGCATTTATACATATGTATGTTATTACTATATACTGGAAATAAATTTATACTTCTTAGCTGACCTTGTCATTGAAATTATCCTGTCTAGATAATGCTAAAACCGTGGTAAGAGTTTCTTCAAAATAAAAAAAAAATTCATTTTTTTTGAAGGTCAGTCTGGGCCAAAAGATAAAAGGAAAGCCCCATCTTTATGAATTTTCTTACCCATGTCATGCACAGAACAATGCGCGATTTCGTAAGGAGTACAATTGCTTCTGTCACGAAAGAAGAAAATACAGACTAGGACTTAGTCAAGGCTCAAAAAGTAATTTTGGTGCTTAGAAGTACCACCGATTACTGTAATCTGCAAGCCATTTCTTAACTGATTGAAGGCAGGGTCGTAATTTGCTATGGGACAGGAGCGGCATCTGGTCCCTCTGCACCCAATTTTGCCCCCCCCCCCCCCCCTAGACCTCAGTTTGCCCGCCCAGCTGAAATTTAGTTTCTGCAAAAAATCTTGTCACTAAGATAAGCCTGCAAAATACAAGTATCAAGAGAAACAGGCAGTTTTCTTTAGTATATTTTTGTCTTTACGGTAATATATGGATCATTTCTCAGTTTTCACTGTCATTTTCATTTGATTTGGGAAAATTAGCTCCAACTTTGCCACCCCCCCCCCCCAGGATTTTGACAAAATTACGCCACTGATTGAGGGGCAAATAAAATTGATTGCATGACTTCTAAGCAAGACAGTATCTGTTTGGTTTTCTTTTTTTTTGGAGGGGGGGGGGGAAACCATCAAAGTTTGTTTATATATATTTTGGTTGAGTTTCTACGAATCTGACAAAAATTCCAGAGGGGTTAAACCACCTCTCAATATGGCCTTACTTCTGAGAAAATGTTTCAGTTTTTAACAAGCTTGGCAAACCCAATGAAAAATCAAGTTTTGAATTAGGTTTTTAATGAAAGTTTATTTTAGCTACTCATGTATTTATTGTGTCAGCTAATTCCCTCCTCAGGCCGTTCCCCCTCAGAAAAATTCTCCCCGTGTATAAAATTTTCCTCAATCAAAATGAACCTCATTTCTTAAAATTACCAGTTTATTTAAAATCACCTGTGACTTATTCTTTTTACTTTTCCTCCATCAAGGTACAAGGCCTTTTGCATAGAAACATTTGCTCCAATCTATTCATTAGAAAACTTCAACCAATTCTTGCTCCCTTCTTACTAGTCAAACCACACATTCTTGATGACAACTAGTCATCTGTAAGAGTTTGCTAAATGTTAGATTCTTGCTAAAATGTTACAGATTCTTGCCACTAGATTAAGTAATCTCTATGCTTTTTAATTTTCTGGAAAAAAATTCAGAATTGGTAACCTGGAAATTATTCAGCAAAGTAACAACCCTTAACAGAGAGACATGAAAACACTGCCTTAACAAATCTACGTCATTTCTTTTAAAACCCATTAATTTTTGAAGCCACCAATTATCCAAGTTGAATTGTATGCTTTTTGTGCATCAACACCAGTCACCCCTTAATGCATAGAAACAAAACCCTTTTCTATCAAAGTCATGAAAATGTTTGCAAGTATATAATATGATTTATCAAGTGATGAACTTATTGGATTAGATTATGATAAGTCAATACCTTAGAAATATTTGACTCTTAATTAATAGATTCATAATTGAATAGTGAGTTTTTAACCTGCTTCTAGTATGAAAGACTATAAAAAAATGTGTCACTTTTAGGTTCCCTTTAAGGGATCAAAATGTGATTTGCCATAACCAAAGAATCCCACTGACACAATTTCATACACACAAAAACAACCATTTTTGCATGAAACATCAAATTTCCTCCATTTTTTTTGCTACAGATTTATTCATCACAATGGTTCAACAGCTGTATTGTAATATTTATACTGGGCCACTGAAAATTGCATCTGTTATTCTTAACTGAAAGCATTTTAGAACCATTCTTGCAAGTAACTTAGAAACTAATCATGTTTATCCAAAGTTTTTTATAAATATTTAACAAAGAACATGATGTGCATGTCCTTTTAATCCTCCAGGCCTAGGTAGATATTTTGAGGGAAATAAACATAGAAGACAAGAATTATATTTTTAGCTAGGCATAGTTATCCTAGGACAAGTCAGTCCTTTGAATATTTTTCTTGGCTTCTACAACTTGGTTACACCTATTCATATCCATATGCTGTTACTATGCATATGTTTTTTTGTTTTTTTTTTACCAAGTTTACTGCCAAATAATGGGAGCATTTGTTTTACTATAGCAACCAGGAAAGCTGAACATTCTAGAGCTCCATTATCAATTATTTTTTTTTTTTTTATTAAGCTAAATTTTCACCTGTTTTCATTGTTTTCAAACATGGGGCACTTTAAGTGTTAAAAATTGCATATCTGCTTTGAGCATCTTTTACATTAAAGGTAAAATTCTAGTTTATGTGCTTTTTGCAATGTTGTGGCCCCCCAATAATGCAGAGAAAAAAATTATTATATATCCCTTGCCCCTTAACTATCCAGATATGGACCCCTCTTGCCCCCACAATAAGCATGCTGGAGATTTTCTCCTAGATAAAGGTTCTCCCTCTGCAAACCCATTTTCTGGTAAATTTCTAGTTGGCTATATAATTTAGGTAAGATAAAAGTGAAAATGTGATTTGATGCCTTTTTGTACACTCTTTCATAATTCAATTATTGCTTCTGAGGAATTGCATCTTGAGCCATTAAAGGAACCCCAGAGGTATTTTAAATGAATTGTGAAAGAGCATAAAAAAGCATCAAATGACATTTTCACTTTCATCCTAGCTAAATTATATGGCCCACTGCAAATTTACTATGAACTTTACCCCACCCCCTAATGTGGAAATGTATACCCTGAATTGACAACAGCAAAGTTTCAAATTGTAAATTCAGTGCTGTTTTTGTCAACAGTATTCAAGAAAACTTGAAACAGTAGTAGAATGGTTTATATTTGAGCTGCCTAACAACTGACAGTTGAATTGTTATAAATAAGTATTTTTGGAATATATTACTCTTGGACAACTTATTTATAAACTGGTGATGTTTTTAACTACTTTGCACTAACTTAACTAGTGTTGATAACTTCTTTGTGTGGTTACAAAAAAGAAATACCTTTGGGGCCCCTTTAAGGGCTCAAGATTCAACTAGCCCCAGAAGCAATTATTGAATTATGAAAGAGCATAAAAAAGGCATCAAGTGACATTTTCAATTTCATCTTAGCTAAATGATCTGGCCAACAAGAAATTTACTCATTTTCCCTTATGTACTGATCTGCTGTTAGACTTACACACAAAAGAACATGGCTTCATGTATCTATCTCCAGCCATTACCCTCCAGGCCTCTATACAGTGAGCATAGCACCCTAGGTTTAGTTCATATTTATTCCTGAATTAAGATATAAATTTATTTACAATATGTTAAGAAGTAACTTTGATATTTTGTAAGTCTGGTTTAAATATAAATATACTGGGTGAATGAGAAAATACAATTCTTAGCCTGAATGAGAAAGGTAGGCTAGGCCTATATTTCCCTTGGAGCTAAAGAATTACTATTTCGATGTTGAATACCAAGGTGATGATGGATATTTTTACCTTAAACGTCCTTGCTTTTTATTTTGAACAAGTTTCATTGTCTCAAATTCCCCCCAAAAATTAATAAAATTTAGTAGGCCTATTCTACTTCTTTGAGCAGTTCTGCCTAATATTTTTTTTTTGCCAACTATATATATTAGCACAAAAAACCGAAAATATCGGTTAGCCTGAAAACCCGCCAAAATGAGCTACCAAACAGGGGTTACACATTACAGTGGGACAAGCACTGTTGTGGTCTATAAAACTTCCAAATCCTCGAGGCTCATCAAAGCTTCAGGTTTCAAATTAGTTAGAGTGGAAATATATAATGCCATGTTTACTCTCTTCCAGTCAATCAATGTAAACCACTTATTGCTTCTAATAGGGACGGAAGAATTTACTTAATATATATGGCAATGACGAACAATAGGAACACAGGAAGAATAATATATATGGCAATTAACAATATATGGCAATGACGAACGGTACTAATCTTGCCTATCAATATGTACTGCCACAAAAAAATGGTTTAAGCACAATTGAATGAATAAAATGATCTAAGTTAGAAACATTACCATAATTCTTAACACAGAGATCTTCCGTTAACAACATGAGGTAGTAAAGCATTCTGCAGCATTTCTAAACATACTGAAAAACATTCAACACCTTCATTGTAGGCACCGACGGGTAAAATTATAGTCTATTTTTAGTAAAACAGAGAAGAAGCTTTTAAAGATTTGCGCATGACTTTAGAAGGGACTTTGTGGAATTTAAAGCATAATAATCACATGGTAAATTCAAATTTACGAAAAGAGTCAATCCGAGTCTAACCACTAAATAGCGATACAATGTAGTTGCATAATAAACCAAGCTAAGCCTTAAGAAGGACAGCCCCGAGTTGTGTGGGCAAAGGTGTAGCACGCAATATACTTATCATTTTGTCTCAGAACGTAAATGCAAACATCAGTTAAGAAATATCAATGCAGAAAAACATTTTCATAGATTTCACACATGTTCTGAATAATCAAATTCTTAAAATGGGTGAACAATTACTGAACCTTGTCTTTAGATATGAAAAACCCTTTTCAGAACTGGGCAGATTAAAGCGTAAGACATAAGCCCACCACAGTTGGTGAACTCACCGGCTTAGATGCAAGGCTCTGTGTCACTAAAAACGAATGCCTTTCAACAGTAGGGATATTTAGGCGCAGGTTCAAGACAGTCAGCTTTGATTTGGCAAGGAGACTGATAATTGAAACAGCAGCTAGGTAAAATTTGAAAGACACTAATACAAAGGATTTTGTTGCTTATTTTGAGTCCTTCATCTATTATTCGGGTTTTGCGAGATAATCGGCAAAACGTAACCAAGTTATTTTGAATGTACCGATGCACTTTATAGACCTGGGGCCTGCATAAATATAACTATCCCAAAGGTCAGTTAATGCTCTTGCATACATTCCAAAATATTTGAGACAGATTTATGTTTGTTTTGTATTTCTCTATTTTGCTAAATATTGTATGTAGAAGAGGGTGGCCAGCGTTTACCCTCTCCCCCCTTTGGCTATTATCCCCCCAGGAAAATACCCCGTGGAAAACACCTCCCGCTCCTAGGTAAATTCCCCCTGGAAAATCCCCCCCCCGGGGAAAATAGCCCCCCACAGAAAGTAACCTTGGTAAATACCCCGCGCCCCCCCCCCGACGAATACCCCCTCGAAGAAAATAAGGCTTTCCAAATTTGAGAATTTTATTTGAGTTTTTTTTTTATTTCCGTTGGGGGAAAGAATTTTGGAACTTGTGTATTATGTGCCACTCACTCGAGTTTACGCTGTGTAAAATTCGAGAACACACCAGTTTTTCGTTATTTTCTTCGTTGCTTTTGAAATAACTTAGGGCTACAGATTTGCAAATTAGGGGGGGGGGGGGGTAAAGTATAGCGGGTCTACATGCAAAATGTTTTTGTTACAATTATTCTGCATATTAGATAGATAAACAGATAAGTGTATTAAAAAGCCAAATATACGGCCATGATCACAGTAAAATAACACAAATGAAAGGCACAAATAACATAAACTTTGATCAGCGATCATCTTAAAACACTTAAATGAAACATTACATTAACCTAATAATAGTACTTAATACTTTAAAAACGGTCACTGAAAAGAAAACATTTAACACTTGGAAAAAACAATTAAATGAAACATTATATTTACCCTATACTGTTTTTTTTTAGTTAACAAAATTTCCAGATACCTCGCTATTCTTTTGTATTTTTTTTTTAGTGGCCATGTACCTAGAAAGAATTGTTTTCTGACTTCAAAACTATCCAAATGCTCCCCCCCCCCGTCTATGTGCAAATAAATAGCCCAAATTATATAAACCCCATATATTTTGTCACTTGTCTTTATCATGTCCTGCGCTAAGCTGAAAAAACTAACGAAAACACCAGTTTTGTTCTCGAGTTTCACACAGCGTAAACTTGAGTTAGTTGCCCATAATATACAAGTACCAAAACTCCTTTCACCTACGGAAACTAAAAAAATAAAACACAAATAAATTTCTCAAATTTGGAAAGCCTTCTTTTCCAAGGGGGGGGATATTTTCCGGGGGTATTTAATGGGGGGTAAAGGATTTTGACAGTTTGAAATCAGAAAACAATTCTTTCTAGGGATATGGCCACTAAAAAAATTACAGAAGAATAGCGAGGTATCTGTAAATTTTGTGAACTAAAAGAGGGGAGAAAATCCCAGTATAAAGTAAATGTAATGTTTCATTTAAGTTTTTTTCCAAGTGATTAGTGGAGCCATAATATATTCCGTGAGAGGCCTCCCTGGATTTCCATGGCAACCTTTGTTTCCATGACACCCCTGGCAAAAGTTTCGTGAAAGCCCTCCTCGGATTCCCGTGAGAGCCCAGATTCCCGTGACACTCCCCAAGTGCTCCGACATTTCCGCTAGCAACCACCATTTATCTCGATTCGTAGCTATATTTGGCAACACGTCTAGACGTCTACCATTTTCTGGACCATGCCCAGGTTTCCATTTGTCCCATTACTTCTTCAGTATCATAGGCAGCGCAATCGTGCTGCCTAAGTAAAAACGATGTTGGCACAATGTATTTTTTTTTGGCTTTGGCCAGGGCACTTCGTATCAAACGAGTTGTGGTAGAAACTTCGAAAAGGGCTCATTCGATTGGAAATTGGGATGACTAGTGCCCTTTTTAATAGTCGAAAGCGATTGGAAGGCAACTAACATCCCATCCACGCCCACCATTTCCCCAATCGCATCCAATCAAAATTTTGAGATAGCCATTTTGTTCAGCGTAGTTGAGTTCCAGATAGAAATTATGTTTTTGAGGAGGACACTCCCCCCATAGCCCTCAGGGCAAGGGTTGTAAGTTATACCCTGGGGGCATATAAGGTTTTTTTTTTTACAGAAAGGGTTGTCGTAGAAACTTCAAAAAGGCTCAACCGATTAGAAATTCCAAGGGCTAGTGCCCTTTTTAATAGTCGAAAGTGACTAGAGGGCAGCTAACCCCCCTCTCATGCCCACCTTTTGCCCAAACACATCCAATCAAAATTTTGAGATAGCCATTTTGTTCAGCGTAGTTGATTTTCAAATAGAAATTATGTTGTTGAGGAGGAAAATCCCCCCATAGCCCTCAGGGTAAGGGTTGTAAGTTATTCCCTGGGGGCATATAAGTTATTTTTTTATAGAAAGCGTTGTCGTAGAAACTTCAAAAACGGCTCGTCCGATTGGAAATTCCAAAGGGCTAGTACCCTTTTTAATAGTCAAAAGTGACTGGAGGACAACTAGCCCCCCTCTAACGCCCACCTTTTCACAAACACATCCAGTCAAAATTTTGAGATTTAGTTCAACGTAGTTGCAAGTTCAGGAAACTAGGTCTTTGAGGATGACACCCCCCTCCCCCCACAGCCGTCAGGGCAAGGGTTGTAAGTTATGCCCTAGGGGCATATTAGTTTTTTTTTATATAAAAAGTGTGGGCTTAATCGATTGGAAATTCAAAGGGATAGTGCCCTTTTTAATAGTCGAAAGTGATTTGAGGGCGACTAGCCCCCCTCTCACGCCAACCATTCCCCCAAACACATGCAAACAAAATTTTGAAATATCCATTTTGTTCATCATAGTTGAAAGTTTTGGATATTAGGTCTTTGAGGATGATAACCCACTAGGGCAAGGGTTGTAAGTTATGGCCAGGGGGCACATAAGGTTCTTATAGAAAGCGTTGTCATAAAAACTTCAACAAAGATCATCTGATTCGAAATTGAGGCTATTGCCCCTTTTAATAGTCGAAAGTGATTAGAGAGCAACTCCCCCTCTCACGCCCACCATTTCCCCAAACACATCATATCAAAATTTTGAGATAGGTATTTTGTTCAACGTTGTTGAAAATTCTGGAAATTATGTCTTTGAGGATGTCAAACCCCCAAAGCTCTAGGGGCAAGGGTTGTAACTTATGCCCTGGGGGCATATAAGGTTTTTTATAGAAAGTGTTTTCGCAGAAACTCCAAAAAAGGCTCATTCGGTTGGAAATTTAAAGGGCTAGTGGCCTTTTTAACACTTGAAAGGGATTGGAGGGCAACTAACCCCCCTCTGACACCCACCATTTTCTCAAACACATCCAATCAAAATTTTGAGATAGACATTTTGTTCAACGTAGTTGAAAGCTCCTGAAATTATGTCTTAGAGGATGAGAGGTTTAAAAAACCTCTTTTCCACACCATCCAAGAGGTAAAGATCTTAGTACTTTTTTTTATAGAGGTTTCGGAAGTTTCTTTTTTTCATTAAGATTCATCAAGTATTACTTGTAAATTGTAGAAGCAAATCAGAAACTTGTAGTCAACCTACCAATTGTCTACTGTAGCCACTAATCCACTCCTTGATTTTTATCAATTTAATTGAAAAACGCTATAGTCAGCCTAACTAGAACAAATCATTCCAGTGTTCAAACCTTTTTAATAGTCCAAAGTGATTGGAGGGCAACTAACACCCCTCTCACGCCCACCATTTGCCCAAACATATCCAGTCAAAATTTTGAGATAGATATTTCGTTCAACGTAGTTGAAAGTCATGGAAATTAGGTCTTTGCCAGCGCTGTCGTAGAAACTTCAAAAACGACTCATTCAATTAGCAATTGAGAGGGCTATTGCCCTTATCAATAGCCAAAGGTGATCGGAGGACAAATGTGCCGTCCTACGTCCATCATCTCCCTAAACTCTTCCGATCAACATTTTGATATAGCCAATTTGTTGTCAAATGGAGAGGGGCGGTTTATTTCGTCTTTTCAAATGGGGGGGGGGTTATTTTGTGTTTTCAAATGGGGGTTTTATACTTCTTTCTAGTGAGGTTATTTAAATTTTATACCATAGTTTGAGGGGGTACTTCATGTGACGGGGGATTAAAACAGCGGATCAAGCGGGGAGCGTATGTTAATGGCCATACTGATTCGAGATCAGATTAAAAGGATTCAGGTTCCCTAGAGAGCGGTTGGAGACACAAGGACTAATTATCTTGAGAAATACTAACATGAGGAATAAAAAAATAAGAAAGTAATGTGTTCATTTTTTACTCACATTTGCGATACAAAACTGGATCAGGAATATCAAATTATCTGCACTTCAATTCACTGTCTTTGGCACTTTGATAAAATTACACAGGCATATGTAATGCAACATAGGTCTATTAATGATGTCAAATAAATTGTCAAAAGTTATTAATGGTTAGATCATAGGTTCACTCTAAACGTACATATATTTTGTCAAGAACTATCAGGAAACTCCTCTAGACTGCCCCAGACTGGCGCAAAATTGCCAAGTCCGAACTAACTATACTATCTAATTTCGCCAGAGGTTACATTCGGGCGTTGCTACAAGGTATGTTATATTGGACCTATTGGCCCAATGATGTGTCCTATATTCCTATTGGACAGGGAAGACACCAATTGGCTACTTTAACTTTCACACGATTTATAGCTATAAGATTTTCACTGTGGAATATTTCTTGACAAACAAAGTATTACTTTTTAAATTTATTGCTAACGACTTGTCACTTAGTTTCCAGATGGCTTATAATTTATCACGATGAAACTTGTTGTGGGACAATACAACTTGGTTACATTGGAATACCTAACTCTAAACTTAGTTTCGGAACAATGTAGCTAGATTACACGGAAATACTTTGTATCTCTCGTGGCTATTTTTTGTCCAATAAATTCTACCTTCTCTTGACAGTTCGGAGATTCAAGCTCTTAAAATTAAACTATATTGTTGGTTGCCTGTCGCGTAACATTTGGTCACACTGATATTTATTGCATATTTTTGTGACACTTTGTCCTTCTGCTTCAAGATAGATTTATTTATTGCTACTATATTTGCTGTGGGAAAGATTATACAAAGTTTATTCAATCAAGATACATTTGTTTGCTGCTTTTTAAATTTCACGATCAAGCCTTACTCGATCTGTGGGTTACTTGAATTTTTAGGTTCATATTTTGGGTGATTCTATTTTACAGGGGTAACTTTAGTTTGGAAGGTGTGAGGTTTTGAATTTTGATCCCGTTACATATTACCCTTCCCATTGTTAACGATATCCTCATCGTTGTGTTTACTACTTCTCTTTTTATTTTTTGAATTTTGATCCCGTTTTAACATGGTTAATTTTTAAAATTATGCACTTATCATTTGAATTAACCCACGTTTAGTAAAACGTATATTTTTTTCAAATTCCTGATTGCTTTATGTGACTACATATATGAAAACATTACTTAAAGGTCCATCACCTATTCACTCTATTTGGCGAAAGGGCCAAAGAATTTCTACCAACTAACGCATTTGATTATATGATTAAGTATGTAAATATTACATTCCTCCACCTAATACTGAAAATACCTCCACCTGATATGTAAATATTTCTATATGATTCAATTGTCTTGCTTCTGATAAAACAATTACTCTACTACCTGATATGATATAAAGAATGAAATTACACGTTAACTATTTCTAATTCTATATAATATTTCCACCTGACGCTTTGCTATTCTACTACCTGATATAGTATTGATAATGAAATTATGTGTTCATTATTTCTAGTTCTACATATCGCTTCCACCTGCAGCTTTACGGATACTGTAAGCAACTAACGTCTAAGAGCATATTATTACATCTATATTTATTACACTGACATATATGGATTAAAACAACTTTCAAAGAAACGAATTTAACAAATTGATCGATTTTAATTTAACATCTGATTGCAGCACTGGAATAATGCACCTTGCACTTGTTTAATCTGTTTTAAGAAAAGTTTCTCAGTATTCATTAAAGTTACATGTTAAATACATCAGATTTCACACTTACTTCATCATTCTACGTGTCTATAATACTCACATACGTTGTCACTTTATTTTGGGCTTCCATTGAATTAATTACTGAGTCGGCTAATTGTTTATGGTTTGTCTTCATGGTGTTACACTTTTTGGCACTTATTGCTTGGGATAAGCATTTTAAAATGTTCATATGTATGATTTCTTGCACAAAATTGTCCGTGCGTAGTTTTTCACATCGTATACGAGGGGTTGGTGTTATAGAGTCGTTGATATGTTTACTAGATACATATCCCTTGGGGAATTTATTACTGGGGATGGGTATCTTGATAACTGGGCTAGGCATCTCTTCTGATCACTTCTATCCTCGTGAAAATTTAATGCGCGTACAGTTTATGTTTCCCGTAAATTGTTCACGTTCGGCCCTTCTTTTATTTGAATAACGGGCTGCGTTACAACATATAAAGGTAATTACGGTTGGATTAAAACTTGATCTTAGGGTCTTGGTTCGACGCATTGTCTTTGATTCCTGGTTCAATGATACACAATCATTGAGGGATTAATCACTGGGATTATAATTATAATAACTGGGTTGGGTCTCTTTTCTGGACACTTCATTTTGGGAAAATTTAGCACGTACAGTTTATGTTTCCCACAAAATTGTTCGTGTTTGGCTTTATTTTTCATGGTGGTTGTTTTGTTTTTGCGACATCTAATAATGATTGGGTAGGGTCAAGACCTAAACTAGGAATCTTGTGTCAACATGTTGTCCTTGACCCGGGGCTTAAGATACATAATCATTGATGGATTAACCTCCAGGATTATTCTTGGTCCTTGGTATTTGATGTTTGGGACGTTGCCGTCTAAAGATAGTTTTTCGACGGATTTTTATGCAGTTTTATGACATGACTGGTCGGGGTGGTTTTCTAGATATTTGTCGATTAACACATACATATTTGGTTTTTCTATTTGACGATACTGTTTGAGGTAGCGTTACCTGACACTAGGTTTTGGTAACTGGGATTGTTCTCAGGGTATCGTCTTCAGGAATTTACTTGATGAGTACTTATCGTTGGTTGACGAATGATGAGAGTAGATGTTACTAGGTTGTGTCTGTGTTGCGTGCTGGTATACCATGATTGAATCTCCACTGATTGCTCCCCTTCCTAGTATATAAATATCTAGGCAGAATCAGATGCTCTTTACAATCACGTAAGTTAAAACATATAGGGCATTAGTACATAAGTTATAAGACACTACATGGGGACTATTATTGGAAGCAATAGTCATGATTAATTACACTAACGATATCGAATTAATATGAGTAAAGTCAAATTTAAAGATAAAACAAATAAAAGCAGTTCTCATGCTTTTTTTGTATATAGCAGCGACACTGGATTACTGTGAGACAAGCTCAGTAATCATAAAAAAGTGATTGAGTATAAGAAAAATAACACAATAGGAAAATTTCAAGAATGATACTTATATATATATATATATATATATATATATATATATATATATATATATATATATATATATATATATATATATATATATATATATATATAATATATATATATATATATATATATATATATATATATATATATATATATATATATATATATATATATATATTTAGCAAATGTTTCAGCGTTTAATATATTTTAAATGTTCCTCAACATTCTACTTTTGCATTTACTTATCAACTATCTAATTACACATGGGGCAGGTTACATGGTTTTATAAGAGGTCTTGACTTACTATAAGTTTTCAAGCCTTTACTGTTTACGAGCATCCATGCCGCCTATGAAATGTCTATTTATCTTTACAGCTGCATGGCTCGCACAAACAATAATTAGAGAGATGGGACTGGACATGGTGCGAAGGAGGACCTCTACACCCATTCGCTCGATCATGTCTTCCCTTATTTAATTGGCTTAAGGGTTATCAGGGAGTTCTGGGTTTAGGTTCTGTATCTCACTCGACTCGATGTGATCTCTCTTTACTCTTTTTTCTACGTGTTCTGATAATTTTTCCATGATTCGGGGTTAACCTAATCCTCATGGTTAGGGGAATTAATGAGCTTCAGTCTCGTAAGCAACTAAATATTCCACTTGATAATGAACGGAAGACACCACATTGGCTTTCCGCATATGATTATCTTTGGTCTCTCTTGCGAATTGGAGAATTTATATTTTTCATACATTACAGCTATTTTGGGGGTAGTTCCCATGCTAAGGTATGATTCCCTGCTTTACGACGTCTTTGGCTGCTTCGCAAACAATGAAGATTATCATAATATTCGTTAGTCACACCGTTCTTTTTAATTCTAGAATTAATATGTGTTGATTTATATTGCAATGTAATCTATTTTATCTTTTTTTCGCGATTTTATTCTTTTGGATTTTGAATACAGATTGTATTATTATGCGAACAACTAACATCGTCAGCCACGTGGCTTCTGCATATATTGAAGGTACTTATCCTTTCTCCCGTTGTATTTTATTCCCAATTTTCCTGTTACGGATCGATATTTGGGTTTATTTGCCAATCATAGTCCAAAACGATACGATCCTATGTTATATTCCCTTAAATCATATTTGATGTTCCACTTTTTCGCGAAAACTTCTTCCCCTGATTTATTCACAATGATGATTGCTGCAGAGTATATCACGTTTTCTTTTGCATGTTTGATAGTTATAAACTCTTTGTCTATAATTTCCTTGGCCATTGTTCTGAAATGAAAGGTATTTTCTATTGGCTTTTGTCTAGTTACTTTTATTCAAGATTAGTTACAATCATGGTTACTCTAGGTCGAGATCAAACTACCTTTCCGCCAGTTCTTCCTCATACTCGGGTACTTATTCTTTCGACATAATTCGATACTTCTAAAGCACCATATTAACCAATAATGAAAATTTACTTTGAATGGAATGTAAGGCATCTTCAGGTCAAGGTTGAACTACTTGTTCACCACTGCCACCTTGCACTTGGCTACTTTTTGTTCGAACATAATTCGATATTATGTGCAATTGGCAACAACATAGTTGCTCGCGCACAATTACGTCAAAGCCGGGGAATATTTTGATTCCGAAATTTTCGCCTTGTTGAAAGAAATTCAGGGTTATTTTCTTTACGTCTTTATAATCCCTCGGAGTGATTTGAAAAATAGCAGATCCCGTTGAATGGTTTATTGGGTTTAGGTATGTGATATTTACACAGTTGACGTATAGGGCCTTAAGGAAGCTTTCTCCTTTTAGCATATGTCCTCGGTCTATAAGAATTTTTGTATTAAAATTGGAATGCTAGGTTGGCGCTTAACCTGGTGTATTCAAGTGTTCTCGTCATTGTACGTGCACTAAAATTATAATGAACCAAGCTTACCGTTAATCTCAGGATTATTCTGTCTTCCAGGATTTTCCTTGGAGATTTTAAAAGAAAGTTTAGCGTGGGACAGTCAAGATTTTCCACTGTTCTGATAAGAACCCATTCTTTTAAGGAATCATTAATATTATCCATGCTATGGTTTTCGTTGAGTTTCCATGACTTTACATTTGCCAGGCCACAGTTACTTAATTGTGGCTGGCTCAGGAATCTTATCATCACTTCTTTTTTTTAATATTATTATTATTTTAGATTTTGAGTTAATAATAGCAACCTACACTATAGTCGCTTGTTTCGGCGTCTCACTGTGTCAGTGGTTGACGGTTACTCACGTACCGGTATCTGTAAATGTGTTATTATAAAACATTTATCAGTTAAGAGGAACTTATATTGATTAAATTATTTGAGGTAATAGGGGAAAGATCAAAAATTTGTTTTTTCATGTGAACGTTTCTTTTCTGTTGGTACACCTTATTATGTCTTATGAATTAGCTCTTTAGACACGTGGCTTGTCGTGATCTGCAATGATCACTTAACAGCTATACAATCTTAATTTAATAACATTATGTTGAGTTACAGTAAATTAAGGATAGTAAGTGATTACATAATGGTTATATGCCTATAATTTAAAAAATGGTCACGTTAGGTTACAGTAGTTAAGGGATAGTGAATGATTAAATAATAGTAATATATTTTAAAAATAATAATGTTAAGTTATAGTAGTTTAAGGTGTATTAATGATTACGTGACAGCTATGCATTTTCAATTTAATAATGTTCATCATAAGTTGTAGTACTTTACTTGGCCCCTTTTTTGGATTTTATGATATTTAATTTTTTACTAGTATTGTTGCATTCCTTTGCCGGTACAAGTTGTTCTTCGTAAAAGAATTGTCGTTACAAAAATAGACCCAGAGAATAAAAGGACTCTACGTCTACTTCCAGAACACAACTCCCTCACGACTGAGGCTTCTCTGCCCATCTCTTTCGCAGGTTCCTTTGAGTGGTTACTTTTGTTAGAGTAATTTTCCTAGTAGTAAAAGCAATGTAGGGTAATTCTTGCGGGTCACTTTTCATAGAGATACGAGTTGATTTTCTCATGAAGCTTCCCTGGACAGCCAATTGACCTACGTGTTGAAAGTACCATAGGTTACTTCACTGCCCAGCGGCTCCCCATGGTGTAGGGTCGTTTCATTTAAATGTAGTTTATAACTCTTTATTATTCAACAATTACGTCTACTAACTGTGTAGTTATTTCTCATAGAGAGCTAGGGCCTAATGGGCATGGAAACGGGATATTGACACCATTAACACTTCCATCAGCCATGGCTTCCCATGATTGAGGGTCCATTTGTTTGAGAATTTTGCCGAAATACAGTTATAGTTCCTTGTTAAGCGATACCTTGTTATGTAATTGCATCTCGTATCTGTATAGTTGTTTCTCAAAGGAATGTGAAGACCACGTATTAACGTAGTGGGATAACAGACACGACACCAACGCTTGGCCACAACTTCCCATGACTGGGGGTCAGCCCATTTTATGAATCTTGATTTATTTGCAATGAATATTTTGAATAAGTTATCTTGCGTCGATTTCCATGTATTTCATTGGGTTTTTTGCTGATTTTTTGGTTATTTAGTTCTTATAAAAGATTTTCGCCGTGTATATTGAGCTTTCACTACTTATCGAGAGCAAAAAATTTATCGTTTTTACCTCCCGGAGTGTGAGGGGTATCCGTACTTATTTTTAGCTAAAAGTGTCTTTTTACTTAGTTTTGAGTGGGTTTTCGAGCGTAAATCGTTAAAGGGAGATTTGTAGTACTTTTTACGTGGGGCATAGTTAATATTTTTGTTCATTTGACCGTTCATTTCATTATCTTAAATTTTGTGACGGAAAAGTTCTCTATCCCCGACAATATTATATGGTACTCATGTAAAAATTTACCGATTAAGTGCGGTTTTGTCATATTTATCAACTTAAGGATGGTAAAAGTTAGTTTTGGGCTTGGCCCGATCACAGTTATAGTCGAAATTAGTATAGAGCCTTATTCTCCGTTGATTCTTGCGCCTGTACTGGTATTGAGTAAATGCAAACGCAAAATCAACAGAGAAAAAAGGTACATTTCTGAAACAGCTGGATTCAATTAATGCAGGAGTCGACAATGAATTTAAAAAGGCTCAAAGATTTTTATTCAGAAATAAGTGTGGGCATTCAATCCCTTTTTTTCATGCCCAATATGAATACTTGGTGGCTCGTCATACCTAACAACCTTTTAAGCATCTGTAACTGTCGCGTATCTTGCCAACGTAATCAAATTTCCTCACAATAGAAGTTGATCCCCTTATATAATCAATATTTAATGTGTCGGCTCATTCTGCTTCCATGGCAGAGATAGTGCCACGTGGCAGAGGTACCTATATCCATGCGTGATATTACCTAAAATTTTGCCGTGTATGGCGTAAGGCATAAAACTTTGTTTACCCTATATTATTTTAACCATAAAATTAGCCTGCGTGACTAGAGTTTTTATTTTGTTTAGCGTGGGCCTGTCTTGTTCACAAAACTTAGAGTTGTCACATTTTCTAATTCTACTATTCTCTTCCCTTTTATTTTTAAATCATTCAATTAGTAATATGTCTCGACTAATTACATTTCTGAAAGGAATCCGTACGATTTGCCTACTCTGGTTTCGTGGCAGAAAAGGTGCCACGCGACAGAGGGGGATTCTTAGATCTAAGTACAATATTACCTATATTCATTGTTACTTCTTTGATTTTTATCGTGATATTTTGTAAGTTTGACGTTATTGGAGCGTTGAAATGGTCTTGGGGCAGACTCGCTCTGATTTTTGAACCGATTCCGTCCCTAAGGTACAAACTATTAGTTACTCTAAATATTGTATAAATTTTTTCCTTGCATAGTATTTTACAGGGGTTTGTCCTGAAGAGAAAGTTCTTGCGATATTTAGATTTATCGTGATACCTTCCAATTCAGGGTATATTCAAACATGTTTTTGAACAAGAAACAAATTTTGATTTTAGGTGTTGAATATAGGACATGAAAAGATGGTCGCCTATTCATGTATTCATCAAATCTCGGTAATTTACGGCTTCCCCCATTGTCCTAAGAGTAGAAACCACTTTGGGTCACTCATACTTTCTTATAAATGTCCGTTTCATCTTTTTTTAGCCTTAGTTCAAACTTATGTGTGCCTTAATGAATACATAGTGTTTTGGACTCTAAAATAGCATATATTTGTAAAACTGAATTTTCATGGATAACATACAGTTGATTACGTTATGCTCCTTCTTTGAGGGAACAGGATTTGGCAAGAATCGGGTGCCGCGATCAACTCATAAGGTTAGTAAAAATTATTAAATATTGTGGTTTTCATTTAACGTTCACGAATTACGGTAATATTTGGGAGAATTGTTTATTTGTATTTTAACTCGTTATTCTGTAATTGATTTCGGTTGTTAGTCTGCGTATTAGCAGGCTTATATTTGTCCAATTTTGACCCACCCGCATTAACAATATACCTTGCAGAACCCGTATCTTTTGTGAAAATATACAGAATTTGGAGTGCGTTTTATTGCCTGTTTACGCATTATTTTATTATGATTATTCTAGGGTTAGACTAATCTTACGATGTTATTCTACGATCGTGAGATTACTAGCACAAATTTATTTTTTAGAAATTTTCGTCAAGAGAAAAAAAGGCTTCCTCCTTATTCTCGAAGAATTAGATTAAACTATTGTCATAATTTGATTGTCAACAAGGAGCCTGCAAATCGTTGAAATTGACGCGTTTATTATATGTTTTTTAATACACGCCTTGGAATTTGAACGTCCTTGTTTATGCGTATATTTTTCCATTATATATTTTTTTGCTAATAGTCGAAATTTACGGGCCAAAATTAATATTTTAAATGCTATAATTTTTGGCTTATTCTTATGCCTAGGTTATTGATTTTTTTTCGATTCTTTAGCAATTATTCCTCTTTGTTTATTTAGGTTTCAAAACAGGATAGTACACTATTTCATGTATTTTTTGGACTTTTTAGGAAAAAATGCGTAGCCGAACCGACTGATTTGCCATGAATTTTTTTGTGGTTTCTCAAAAGCGTTTGAAAGTTATGAGCGTAAAGTTTTTATCTCGGATTAACATTTTACATGGGGCCAATCGAGCTATGTACAAGATTAATAACATCCGAAGTAAAAGGTGTGATTTTTTTAGGAAAAACCACAGTGTTATTCGTCCATTTAATTTATGGGGGGTGACTAAGGCGATCTGTAAGGGTTTTTCAATCGGCTGATTTTACTTTAGTCTTAAAAGAATACTTTTGGTTGCTTCTCCTGCCTTTTTTCTCTTTCGAGTTTACTGAGAGAAAGGGTTATTGATTATTTAAGCAACTAAACACTGCGTGTCTTATGAATTACTATTGTGATAACACTAATAATGATAACAAAATATTGCTAAAATAAGGTTTTACTTTTGACCAATTGTTAAAACGGCATTGAAATTCTTGAAAGTAATCTCTGTACATTGTGTCTGTGTACGATCAAATCTAATGGGTTAAAAGTGTTTGTTATTTTAAAAGAAGGCTCCTTAGCAATAATAAAAGTACTAATTATGTCTTATGATGAAGGTAAAAGAAAAAATTAGGATATCCTATAATACAATGTTCAATTATGTCGATCGCGTGCAGTTTTTTCGAATTTGGATATGACATTAGATAAAATTAACCACTAACACAGGGTTAATTTTTTTAATATTGCCACTAATAGGGCAATGACGATCCGATATATTTTAAAGTAGTAGCTACATCCATAAAATCTTTAGTTCGAATATACCCTTTGGTACTTAAGATTAATGAGTCACCTTTGAAGAAGATGATATTACAGTCAAAGTATATCAAACCTCGAAATACTAAAAGAGTTTCTTTAGATCCACATTTTGAATATCTCGACTACGATCAAAAGTATGCACTGAATTCAATTTTATCTCAATGCATGGAGAGTCCTAATGAACCTCATAACTACTTACTCCAGGGGCCACCTGGGATAGGCAAAACTAGGACAGCTGCTTCAATTATACTTCAACTTCCACTGCTGAATGAAAAATACAGTATTTTATTCTACTCATCTTCAAATGCGGGTATAGACGAGATTATTTAAAGAACCAGGAAAGAAATGAAAAGCCTTAAGAGAATTTAACATTGTTCCCTATGACGTTAACAATAATGTAAGATTTCTAGTTTAACATCCCACATGACTGCCGACACCATGCAAATATGAGTTGTCTAGTTTAACATGATCTCGCACGAGTTATTTACCTAGCCTCATACCCCTTTTTTTGCACAATTTATTATACTTTACTTGTAAAAACATTTACTTATTTTTTTATAGGTTAAATATTTAAGCGATAAAAATCATTTACCTTTTTTTGAATTAAAAAGGCTGAACTACTCGATATTTTCCTAGTTTTCTGTATCGGACGGTAACAGCTGTACTATGGGCGTTCCTTGTGGTGGAGAAGTCTTTGAGGAGCATTGGCCAGTTAGGTCATTTACTTGGATAATGGGGCAATGGGTCCTAGCAGTTATGCTATCATAGGTTGGAGGGTTTTGTTGACTAGACTCCGTTTGGCGGTTTATAAGAGGATACTGAGCCTAATTTGGGATCGTAAAATATGGGGGTTATGGTGGTCTTTCATTATATGTGCTAGCAAGAATATTTTCCAGTTTTGGGCTGAAGGGTAGGTTGATGTCAATTGTAAATAAGGTTTCCACCGCTTTTTTCAAGTTTGAACAAAATCCTCTCTGCTTTTGCAATTCTTTGCTGATTTCTGTCTTGTTTTCTTCCAGTTTGTTTTTCTAAGCTTTCCTGTCGTAGTTTAATTATTTCTTTTTGTGCTTTTAGGTGGTCGTATTCAGGCTGTAAGTTTAGAAGCTTGACTTGTTCTGGTATCTGTGCTGCTTGTACCGCTTCTGTTGCAGTTAAGACAGTATTGTTTCTATAGTCTTAAACTTTTTTACCGATTTCTTGCATTTTATTATATAAGCCTTGTGGTTTTAGGAGCTTATCGAAGTAATTGTATCCCTTGACAAGTGTAGCTTCGCTAATTGATTCCATTTCATTCTGGATTTTTGCGGCCTGTTCCTTAACTTCCATAAACTCAGTCTCGATTAGTTTATTTATTTGTTTAGTCACAAGAATCTCATTTATTTTTTTGTTTATTTTTTCCTTGGAGGCCTTAACTTCGCTAAGAGATTTAAGTGTGACTTCTATCATGTTTTCGATTTTCAATCTTTCTGTTATCAATTGTGCCGTAGCATCTAGGAGTTTCGATCGCCTCTGAAGTAATTGGTCCATATCCTTTCCGTCAGTAACGGGATGGCACCAGGTTTTTGGGGGAGGGGTTGAACAATTCTTGTTCTGCTTATAAATCCAGGGTTTTCTATCAAGCCGGAATTCAGCTTATCTGCAAAAGTTGACTATTAATTTCCTTCAACCTTTACAGATAACCCTTATTCAAGTGTCGTATCCAAACACTATTGTTTTAAGGATTTTTTTGCGTAATTATCCTACTCAAATTTGCATCAACATTATTTTATGAGTTTTTAAGTACTTGGTCTCTAGACGTATTTCCACTTATCTGGTTTCTTAACCACTCTACCAGATTTTGTGGTAACTTTCTCTTCGCTTTCTTGCGTTTTATTCTTTTTAGACTTTCCCGTAGAGATTAGGTCAAACTTCTTGTATTGCTTCCATAGGAATTTTCGACCTTTTAATTTAGCCTCTTTTGCATGGGCTGCAGCCAAAGTTGGTTTTCGTTTTTGTGTGTCTTGAGGTTCTTCTGGAACTGATCCGTCATCTGACTCAGTAGAACTGGTCTCTGAAGATTCATCATTAGGGCTTTCAGGGGTGGTCCTTTGTGACTTTGGGGTGTCACCTGCACTAGCTTCAGATACTTCTTTGCCTCTTGAGGTGGAAGGTTTATTTTTCATTTCCTCATGCTGAATTCTTGTTTCAGGAGAGTTAAAAGATTCTTGAGAGCTTTTGAAGGAGTAGAATGTTTGTGTAGGGTGTCTCCATTGTTTGAACGCCATATCTTCAGGGGGGTGGGGTATTTTCTTTATCCTGGTCTGTCGCCAAGAGGACGATTCCTTGGGCCTAAGTTTAGACACCGTTATGTCATGATATTGCCCTAGATTTACATCTTCAGGGGATTCTTTGGTCCAAGGCAATGTACTTTGCCTTGTTTTTATAGGAAAATTGATTATGTCCATAGCTTGTCTTAAGTTTTTTTGTTTGTGTCCTTGGGTGGAGTTTTCTTTATTTTGACACCAGGGGTTTCCATAGCTCTATTTAAGTCATCTTGTAACGATAGGGGTCTCTCTATCGGGGTTGCTGGTGATACCATATCATCTGGAAACCTTTTGGGGGGACAAGGGGTCGAAATTCTATCGGGAAAAAAGGGGTTTTTGGGGATAGCGTATAGTCTAACTCTTCTGAGCTTTCGAACGATGAACTTTTTGGACCTTTCGGCGTTTTTATTCCTACTGGTATTTAAGATTTTGTTTTGAGGACAACTAGATTTTTCATAGATAAGAGTTCTTCAAAATTTTCCTCGTCACTGTCATTTTTGAAATAATTGTTTGAAATTAAAAGGTTTTAATTCTGTCAGCCTAGACCGAGGGAATTTGTTTTCCATAACTTTTTCTGCCGATTCGTCAGACACCGGTTGCGGTGCCCATTTTTCCGGAAATTTAGCTCTTTTTTTCGACTAACGTGTGCCTTATAAGTTCTTCCAGTATCAGGATTTATCACTTTAAAAGTAAAACCATTGTCATATTTTTGGTTATTCTATAAGGTCCAGAGTATCGATTGGAGAGTTTCTTGCCTTCGGTTTTAGCTTCATTTCTTAGATAAACGCAATCTCCTATTTTGAAATATATGTTTCCCTTGAGATGGGGGAGGTCATTCTGCTCTTGATTCGTTTTAGATTTTCTAATTCCTGCCTAACTATCTTGTAAGTTTTTCTCATTCTGTTTATGAACTCCTGCTTATAATCCTCTGTATTGTTGTAATACTGTCTGGATTCTATAACTTCCTGATACGGTATTTTAAAATCGCGGCCGAATAATAAATGAAAGGGAGTTTCTTTAGTCACTTCCAAAAATATGGTATTGATCACGTTGGTTGATTATGGTAAGAATTGGTCCCAGTCATTCTTCTGTCTTTTGTGTAAATACTCAAGACGTTCGAAAATATCTTGTGGCGATTTTATATTTTGCCGTTTGCTTGGGGGTGGCAAGGGGATGTCACTAATTTATTTATATTGAGAAAACTCATCAAGTCCTTGGTTACTTTGGAAACAAAGTTGCTCCCATTGTCTCTTAAACCGGTGGTTAGAATGCCAAAATTCAAAAATAATTTTGCTAATGCTTTGCTTGTGGCATACGCGCTTTGATTTTTTAATGTTTTTGCGAACGTGAATCCAGTAAAATGATCAATTACACTAAGCACACACGTTTGTCCTCTGTTAGAAATAGGTAAGCCTCCACTGGTTTCATATAAATCAAAAGAAATAATATCGAAAGGGTATTTTTCTGTTGGGATTCTTCCTATTGGAGGGTGGGTATAAGTTTGGGGATTCCTTCTCAAATTACGTGATTCTCAATTATTTATGAAGTCTTTGAGTTTGGTTAGTGCTGAAGGAACAAAGAAATATTGTTTTAATCTATGGTAGGTTTTTGTGATTCCCGAATGTCTGCCTGTATCCGAATGAAAGAATTCGAAAGCAGCTACTATTAAACTTTGGGGTAAGAGTGGAATTATTGAAGTTTTATTTCTATTTGTATCGCCTGTTACTATCCTCCAAAGGATTTCTTTGTCTAAATCATAATATAAATTATCGATTTCCCTTCTCGGGGCTTTGAACTTATCGGGCAGGTTATCAAAATTCACAAAATAATTAATGAGAGTCGAACACATTTCATCCCTAATTTGGTTTCTTATAATATTTGCCAGCGATAAAGGGCAATGATTAATCTCGTTTTCTTCTATTTGAATTTTAGGTTTATTCTTCTTGTGTTTTCGTTTACTGGGATTGATGGCATTTATTTCTTTTTTTTCATTATCTGAGGAGTTATTTTCGGGGTATCTACTCAAGTAATCACAGGGGGCATTTTGTTTACCTGTCAAATGCTCAAATTCATAATCCAGATCTTGGATTTTCATTATCCATCTAGCTAAAATTCCCGTTGGATTTTTGAATGTGCTTAGGTACTGTAAGCTTTTATGGTTCGAACGCAGCTTAAATTTTCGACCCACTAAAAAATGTCTAAATTTGTCTAAGTGGTAAATTATAGATAGTAGCTCTAATTGCGTTGCAGAATAACTGCTTTCGCCTTTCGACAAAGTTCTACTTGAATAGCATATGATTTTCTCTATATACTGAGGGGGTTTCTGTAGGGGATCGGGGTAGTCTTCTACGGGGATTAACTGGGAAAGGATTGCACAAAATGCCTAGAGCCAAGGTGTTAGTGGAGACCACAAATTGTCCTTTTACAAAATTAGGTAGTGACAATACTGGTTCAGAAGTAAGTGCTTTCTTGAGAGTGTCTAAGGAAGTTTGAGCTTCATGCGACCAGGTAATATTTTGGGAGGTCTCTTTAGTTAGGTCCGTCAGAGGTTTTGCAATTTAGGCGTAGTTACGTATAAATTTTCTAAAATAACTGGTCAAACCCAGAATTGCTCGCAATTGTTTTATGATTTTTGGGGGTTTGAGATTTTCTACGCATTTTCTCTTGTCAGGGTCTGGTGATATTTGGCCTTGGGTCACTATCAATCCCAAGAATTTTATTTTAGATTGAAGTAAATTTACTTTTTCGGGTCTATATTTCAGATTACCTTCCCTGAATTTTTCAAGAACTTTGGCTAATGTGACCATATGATCCTCTGGGTTTTCTCCTACACAAATTACATCATCCACAAAATGAATAATATTCTCTACGCCTCGTAATAAATATAACAACGGTCTACATAGTTCACTTGAACTAGTTTTAAGTCCGAAGAGTACTTTTAAATATTCATCAGAGCCATATTCAGTTGTAGAAAATGCCGTTTCATAAACGTCATTATCTGCTATCTTGATAGGATGATACCCTTGTGTGAGGTCGAGGGAGGTAAAAAGTTTATTTTGTTTGAAATGGAGTCCAAGACTTCGTCGATACGAGACAGGGGAAATTTATCGCTAACTACTTGCTTGTTTATGGCTCTATTGTCTACTAAGAGCCTAAGGTCCTTGTTCTTTTTTGGTACTAGAATAACAGGGGCTAAATACCGGCTTATACTTGGGCGTATAATATTGTTTCTCTCTAATTCGCGGATTTTATTTTTTAACCAGTTTTTGTAGGGATGAGGGATACGATAGGGTTGTTTAGCTACAGGCAACCCTGTAGTTTGGATAGAATGTTAATAGAATGGTATCAACACAATTTCTTCTTCACACGTAGAAAATACATCTCTAAAGTCCCATAGCCATTCGCATAATTTTTCTCTTAATTCCGCATCTTGGACATGATCTAATTTAAATTTTACGAAAAATTGGGATCTTGTTAGTGGGTATTTATTCCTTGGGTTACTAATATCAATATTATTAGCTAAGTTCCTTTTGGAGTTTTTCCACTCATCTAGCTCGCGCTCAGAAATAACTTGTATTTCAACGAGACACGTCCCCTTTTTTATTGTAATTGTATCACATTCACGGGTATTTGTCAACCAAATAAAACCTTCCCCTTTTTCATATAAAATGATCTGTTCTTCGCAAAATAGATTCTCAGGGATTTCTCCCCACGGGGATTCAAACCAAATTTCGGAGTTATCATTTACGGGTGTGACCATTTGTGCGATATGAACTCTTTGCATAGTTTTTGGGGGAATCTTTGTCTAACGCACTGCAAATCCATAATATTTTTCTTCCAAATTTTTTTCTATTAAGTTAAGATTGGAGTTTGTTTGCGTCAAATCTTCCGCTAGTGGGGTTGGTTTCAAGGGGACGGCATTGGGGTTTATCACCATGTTCCACAATTCTGCTATTTTCTTAATTTCTGTTAAACTATACTCCTGAATTTTCCCTATTTTTGCTTTAATCGCCTCGATCCATTTACCGCTGGAATTTCTCCTACAGGACGAGAAGTGGGGTACAAAAGATTTTATTCTATTCACTGTTGCTTCCCCTTTCTCCACGCGTCAGAGAATAGGGTCTGATTGATATACGAGTCTGTGATTAGCTATATCTAATAAAACTTTATTAGATTTTAAAAAATTGGCACCGATTATACCCTCGTACGAAAAATTCTTGCATATTATAAAGCTGGTAGAAAAGATTCTATTATCTTTTGTCACATCTAGGTGTATTGAGCCTTTTGCTTCTAGCCTATGCCCTGTGACACTGGTTAAACTGGGAATATTGAAATTTTTCCGTCGCTTGATATACACTGGTAATTTATTGAATACATTCCAGTTTACTAAGTTAATTGTCGCACCGGAGTCTATTAGCGCCTTGAAATAAATATTTGCAACACAAAAGTCATTAAATATAGGTAATATATCATTATTATCACGTAAAGAAGGTACAACTACTAGATGGTATCTATAAAAAATACTGGCCTCCAGGGTCCTAGAAAGTTTTCTTGAGGGCCTGATTCGTTTCCTTGTGCATTTATTTGATAGGTTGGTATTTGACATTGGGGTTCGGTGGGAACTTCTCTAGCAATCTGATTGACATTTGCTCGTCTTGGTTGCCAAGTATGATTGCGCGGTTTGGAATTTCTTGTGTCGACGGCTCGCGGCATTTTTTCATTTTGCATTGACAAAAAATTTCCCGACGGGTAAAATATCCTCTGTTATCACTCGTATTCCTGTTAAATCTAGTAGGATACACTGTCCGTGAATTAAACTGGTACCTGTTTTTCCGCGTATTTGGGTTGGGGAACCGATCATTATTTTGTCTGTTGGGGGGGGGAGATTTGCATATTCCAATCCCTGTTGGTAGGGGCTGCGGAACACTGGCAGGCGTGGGGGGTTACTCCTATAACTTCCTGACCCATTGGCATTTAAGTTTGTTCTCCCGAACAAACGGTCATTAAAACTGGGGGTTGCTGGTGTATAGTTGTTTCTAGTACGACAGTCCCTGGCGATATGCCCTTGTTTATTACATGCGTAGCATATAATTGGGAGGTTATTTACGCAGTTTGTCGTGTTCGTGGGTACGAAACGTACAGTTTTTTTTCTGGTAGGAGGTCAAGGATCTATTTTGATTAAGTTTTGGGGAATTATCTCTGGAGAAAAATGCGGGTGAAATTTCTCGTGATCGTCCCGGCATTGATTCTCCTACAGTATTTATTCTTGATTTATTATGGTTGGCCATAATCGTGTCGATTTCTACCATTCTTTCTACTTCTTGAACTGCTAGCTCTAATGTTGGAATATTTTTTTATATTATCATTCGATATAGTTTGGGGCTCAGTCCTTGTAAAAAAGCGTTTAGCACAATTTTATCTTATAAGCTACCAGATTCATTCCCATATTTTGCTTCTATTGATACCATTACATTATGTAGGTATTTCCTAACATTTTGGGTTTCGTCAAAACATACTGTCCCGTGCTTTAATTTGTGTGTGGAACTGGTTTCCACGAATCTTTCTCGGAACGCTTTTAGTAATTTTTCTATGGAGTTTATTGGGAGGTTATTATCTTCCCCTATGGTATTCTCTATTTGTTTTAAAAATGTTAACGCTTGCCCTTTTAGTCTCATTAACAGCATGCCCAAAAATGATTTTAAGTCCGTTTGAGTTACTTCGACAAATTGGTTTAATTTCATAATAAATTCATCTACGTCTGAATCTCCATAGTGTGAGGGAAGAGATTTTGAAATTTCTACTGTTTTAGCAATAAATATTTGTTTTAACAATTGTTTGTTTGGATATAACGACACATTGATAATTACTTCAAAAACACAATAAATTCAGCACTTAAGATTTTTTTGACAGTACTTCAATTTGACACCTTCAAGTTTCAATTGGCTTATGGGGGGATTATAATTCTAATCTTTTTCTTAGGGGTGCTCTTTTTTTTGTTATTATCTTAAGGGATCTTAGGTCTAACAAAATATTGCACTTTCTCTATGCGTAGTATTTCTCATATATATATATATATATATATGTATATATATATATATATATATATATATATATATATATATATATATATATATATATATATATATATATATATATATAATATATATATATATATATATATATATATATATATATATATATATATATATATATATATATATATATACATATATATATATATATATATATATATATATATATATATATATATATATATATATATATATATATATATATATATATATATATATATATATATATATATATATATATATATATATATATATATATATATATATATATATATATATATATCACTTCTTTTTTTATGGGAAAATTTCGTCCTTGTGTTCTACTCCGTTAAACAGAGCCGCGCAAATTAAAATGAGGGGGGGGGTATTTTGTCTATTCAAATTGGGGGTTTTATTTTGTGTTTTCAAATGGAGGATTTATACTACTTTCTAGTGAGGTTACATAAACTTTATTCCATAGTTTAGGGGGGAACTTCATGTGATGGGGGATTAAAACAGCGGATCAAGCGGGGATCGTATGCTAATTGCCTTACTGAGTCGAGATAAGATTAAAAGGATTCAGGTTCCCTAGAGAGCAGTTGGAGACACAAGGACTAATTATCTTGAGAAATACTAACATGAGGAATCACAAAATAAGAAAGTAATGCGTTTATTTTTTACTCACATTTGCGATACAAAACTGGATCAGGAATATCAGATTATCTGCTCTTCAATTAAAATCAATATCAGATTATTATGCACATCTGCATATGTAATGCAACATAGGTCTATTAATGATCTCAAATAAATTGTCAAAAGTCATTAATGGTTAGATCATAGGTTCACTCTAAACTTACATATGTTTTGTCAAGAACTATCAGAAACCCCCTCTAGACTGCCCCAGACTGGCTCAAAATTGCCAAGTCCTAACTAACTTTAATATACAATTTCGTCAGAGGTTGCATTCGGATGTTGCTACAAGGTATGTTATATTGGACCTATTGGTCCAATAATATGTCTTATATTGCTATTGGACAGGGAATACGCTAATTGGCTACTTCAACTTTCACACGATTTCTAGCTATAAGATTATCACTGTGGAGTTTTTTTTTTACTAACAAAGTATTACTTTTTAAATTTATTGCTACCGACTTGTCACTTGGTTTCCAGATGGCTTATAATTTATCACGATGAAACTTGTTTTGGGACAGTATATTGGAATACCTAACTCTAAACTTAGTTTCAGAACAATGTAGCTAGATTACACGAAAATATTTTTTATCTCTCGTGGCTAATTTTTTGTCCAATAAATTCTACCTTCTCTTGACAGTTTGGGGATTCAAGCTCATAAAATTAAACTGTATTGTTGGTCACCTGTCGAGTAACATTTGGTCACACTGACGTTTATTGCATATTTTTGTGACACTTTGTCCTTCTGCTTCAAGATAGACTTATTTATTGCTACTACATTTGCCGTGGGAAATATTATACAAAGTTTATTCAATCAAGATGCATTTGTTTGCTACTTTTTAAATTGCACGATCAAGCCTTACTGGATCTATGGGTTACTTGAATTTTTAGGTTCATATTTTGGATGATTCTATTTTACATGGGTAACTTTAATTTGGAAGGTTTGAGGTTTTGAATTTTAATCCCGTTACAGATGATCGTAGTTGAAGGTCCGGAAATTATGTTTTTGAGTATGACAACCCCCCTCATATTCCTCAGGGCTAAGGTTGTAAGTTTTGCCCGGAGGGCTTATAATGTTTTTATAGAAAGTTTTTTCTTAAAAACTTCAAAAAGGGGTCTTTCGTTAGAAAACTGAGAGAGATATTGCCCTTTTAAATAGTCGACAGTAATCGGAGGGAGAATCCCCCTGCCATGTCCATCATTTCACCAAACATTTCTGATCAACATTTTGATAAGGTCAATTTGTTCAACTTAGTTGAAAGGTTTGGAACTTATGTCTTTGAGGATGACAACACTCCTCCCATAGCCTTCAAGACAAGGGTCATAAGTTATGCCCTTGGGGCTTATAAGGTTTTTATAGAAATTTTTGTCATGGAAGCTTCAAAAAGAGCTCATTTGATTGGAAATTAAGATGAATAGTGCCTTTTTATTAGTCGAAAGTAATCAGGGGGCAAATATCCACCTGGCGCCTATCATTTCCCCAAACACTTCCAATTAATATTTTGACAGAGCCATTTTTTTCAGCCTATCAGAAAGGTCTGGAAATTATGTCTTTGACGATAACAGATCCCCCCAGCCCACAGAAAAAAGGGTTGTAAGTTATACCCTGGTGTAAGTTATACACACGCCTCGTATTGTCCCGAAATGCATAAAATCGAAGTTTTGATATAGCCATTCTCCTCAAAACAGTCTAACTATCATATAATAGGGCTTTTGGGGTGGAAACAAACCCTAGAGATTAGGGGCAAGAGTTATAAGTTATACGCAGGGGGTATTTAAGGTCTTTATGGAAGGGATGGTTTTTTAACTTCAGAAGACCCTGGGGACATATAGGGTTTTCATAGAAAGTGATTTCATATAAACTTCGGAGGGGCTGATTGGATTTGTAATCAGACGCTCTAGTGCTCTTTTTAAGAGTGAAAGTGATTAGAGGGCAGCTACCCACTCCCCCTACACACGCCTCGTATTGTCCCGAAATGCATAAAATCGAAGTTTTGATATAGCCATTCTCCTCAAAACAGTCTAACTATCATATAATAGGGCTTTTGGGGTGGAAATAAACCCTAGAGATTAGGGGAAAGAGTTATAAGTTATACGCAGGGGGTATTTAAGGTCTTTATGGAAGGGATGGTTTTTTAACTTCAGAAGAGGCTCAGTCTTTCCTCCTGAAAGAAACTATGTCGATATAAAATGAACAAAAATTAATCAAAAAACTTTTTGCACAAAATTATTTTTCAAAAAAGTAAAGAAATCCATTAAACCATAAATGAACAAAAATAGAATCAAATAATCTACCAAGCATAGCCTACAACTACCACAAATCAGTATCAATAAGGAAATGAAACCCAAAACAAACATAAATTTAAATAAATCAAACTCAAAACGAGCAGAAATTAATCTGAGTAGGGTTCTAAACTCTTTGCTTTCTAAAAGCCAGAATATAGTTTGTACTTTACTAAAAACATATCTTTAAATGTTTTCACTTTTATAACTTTAAAAAAATAATAATTAAGATTTTAAGGAATAAATATCAGCATATGTATATTAAACTGACAATGCACTTTTTTTCAGTAAATATATTTGAATTTTTTCGGTAAAGTACAAAATATATTCTCGCTTTTAGAAAGCATAGGGCTAACAACCCTATTCAGATTAATGTCTGCTCGTTTTAAGTTTCATTTATTTTAATTTGTGTTTGTTTTGGGTTCTATTTATTTATTGATATTGATTTGCGGTAGTTTTATGCTTCATAGTGCACTTTTGGGGCCAGGTCTCAAGTGGAAAAGCTAGGGCGAGTGGGATGCTAGAAATTTTTACATTGATGTTTAATGGCTCATTTGAAAACTTTTGCTCTTATCTACGTGCTTTTTATCAATTCTACCATTCATAAGTGCGATAAAGCACTGAAAACAATATTTTTATACTTAAGTGTAAAATCTTGGGAACATAAAACGGTATCATCGTAATAATTTTGGGTCAAAACCTTTAACTGGAGATTTGCAAGAACACCTCTTGCAACTTCCACCTCCAGTCCACCTTAATAAGCTAAACAATTGAAGTCCTACAAACACCAATATATTAAATTATATTATTAGAGGCGTGGTTCTGCCAGTACAGCGCTAGACTTCAAATTAGGTTATCTTAAGTTCGATTCCAGCTTGGATTTTTTTTCAATGATGGTTTAGCACTTTTTATGATTGCTTTTCAGATAATCCACTATTTTTGTAAGCGTGATGCCCTCATTTTATAAGTCATATCCCTGGAAGGCAGATTTTAAACCTATTACTCATATCCACGTGTTTTTACTATTTTTACCATCCAAAAGAGCCATATAGCACTAAAAATGGCACTTTTGGTACAACTTCTTAAGCGGAAGAGTTTGAAAGCATAAAACGGTACCATTGCAATAATTATTGTCCAAAGCCCTTAACTGTAGGTATACAAGATTCTCTCACATATAATCCCCCTCCAGACCCTAATAGTAAGTTTCATAAATCAACTAGTCATATTAAAAGAAAAAAATTATTGCGAAAAGCAAATTAACTAAAACTAAAATCTTTTCAAGTCAACATCTACCAAAAATAAAGCTTGATTGATTAACAGTTTTGAATTGAACCTTCAAACTTCACTCTGTGATGAAGCCTGTGTACTAGTTCTAACGGCGGTAATTGAGGGGATGGGACGTCTTTGTCCCCTTATTTTCTGCTCTTATATAGGTTTGAAATCACCTTTTTTTGTCATTTCATTGGAAAAGGCACTTGTTTCATTTAAAAAGTTGGGGAAACAACCGAAAGTGCACTTCGTGGGAAAATGATATCAAGTCAAATTTATAAAAAACGATTAAGTATAAAAATGAGCTTTTAATCAAGCCTTTAAAAAGCTTTCTTTTGTTACAGTAGCCTTCTAGTTTCTACTTGTCAGTAGGTGATTTATAAAGTTCTGTCTTCATTATGGCTTTTTCTGGCAAAGTCGGCCGAGTAAAAACAGCTTTTTGCTCATCGAAAAACATACGTTCCTGAAAAACATGTATTGTTTTTTGAAGTATGGATAATGAACTTTATGTTACAGACTAATCTTATCTCCCCTAGATCGGTGATAATTCGAAATTAAATTAAAAATAAATTTTCAACTGAAACTAAGAAGTTGCATTAAAACTTAAAACGAACATACATTATTCTGTTTAAATAAAAAAGATCATGGCAGAGTTGTTTCTGCATTAAATTTTAATCAAAAACGAACAAAGATTAAACTAAAAAATCAAAGTTTTTCCGATGGAAGTAAAGAGCGAAGTTGAAACTTAAAACGGACAAAAATTATTACTTCACAGCCTATTTAATACTTATTAATATAACTAGTACAAATAAACCAACTAATTAAGTTTCCCTATGCTTTTATGGTTATACAAAACTAGCGCTTTACTAAAAATACAAAATAATATAGTGGTTTGGTACAGTAAAAGCAAACCAATTAAAGACACTTTTTATAGAATCAAAATATTATCAATCCATTTTAGGAACAATCCCTTTTAAGATAAAGCAAAAATCCATTTTAGGATTGTCTTTATTTTTTACTTTTAATTTGGTATCACTTCTGCACAATGGCTCAGTTCAATGACTATCTCTCGTTTTTGTTCTTAAGAGGACATGTCATGATTAGTTTGTACACAAGTTCGAAGTAAGGCCATCTTGATAGTGTTAGGACTATAGACTAGCTTTAGACTTTGCATCATAGCTTGAAATTCACTCTTATATAGAGAGAAATAATCGGATTTCCAGAGTTCATATTATGTCTTATTTGATCTTCATTTCAAGTGATACTAAAGCATATTTCTTACAATTTAAGACTGTATATTACCCACTACTGGTATTTTAGCTGGTGAGAGCAAAATACTGTTTGATAAATCAATCCAATATTTCTGTATGCTGTTCAGTTACTTTGCGTTTATTAAGAAATATTTAGTTTTACGCTTATGTTTTTAAGATAATTTTAATTGTATACTGAAAGTTACTAATGTCACAACTGGATTAAGACTATGAAAAGCTTTATAGATTCATTTAGTCTTGTCAGGCTACATACTCAGTTTTGACTCTTAAATCAATAATCCTGTTTTTATACTTGAATTTTGTGTTTTCAGTAAAGTGCTAGTTTCGTATAACCATCAAAGCATAGGTAAACATAATAAGTTGGTTTATTTTTACTAGTTGTATTAATAAATATTAAATAGGCTGTGAAGTAATAACTTTTTTCCATTTTAACTTTCAACTTCGCTCTTTACTTCCCTTGGAAAAACTTTGTTTTTTTTTTAAATTAATCAAACACTAGCAAAGGAATGCTGTGTTCCGCTGTTCAAGTAAAAACAATGTTTAATTTACATTCATGAGCTTATTTTTGGTGGAAAAAGCGTGGAAATTTCCTAGGGTGAAGGAGGGGGGATACGTAAATGATGGAGTGGGAGGTGTATAATGAAACGGTGGTTAGGAGTGTTTTGGAGGTAATTATGAAAGTTCAGACTCGTGAAAAACTTGAATCATAGGTTTGAAGTATAAATTTTAACAAGAAAAGTCTAAAAATGTCTTGGGGGTCATGGGGCGATGTCAGAGTGTGCCACAGAGCAGTAATAGTTGGCATTGTGGCGTGAATTGGTTGGAGTATCAAACTCTAGCAATGAAATGCCGTGTTCCGCTTCACAGCCTATTCAATATATATTAATATAACTAGAAAAATAAATCAACTAATTATGTTTCCCTATGCTTTGATGATTATACAAAACTAGCGCTTTACTGAAAACTCAAAAGTCAAGCATAAAAACAGGATTATAGATTTAAGAGTCAAAACTGTGTATGTAGCCTCACAACACTAAACGAATCTATAAAGTTTTTCATAGTCGTACACCAGTTGTGACATTAGTAACTTTTATTATACAATTAAAATATTTTAAAAACATAAGCGTAAAACTAAATATTTTTTAATAGCCCCGAAGTAATTGAACAGCATACAGAAATATTGGGTTGATTTATCAACTAGTATTTTGCTCTCACCAGCTATAATCCCCATAGTGGGTAATATACAGTCTTAAATTGTAAGAAAGTGCTTTAGTATCACTTGAAATGAAGATCAAGTAAAACATAATATGAACTCTGGAAATCCGGTTATTTCTCTCTATACATGAGTGAATTTCAAGCTATGATACAAATTCTAAAGCTAGTCTATAGTCTTAATGCTATCAAGCTGGCCTTACTTCTAACTTGAGTACCAACTAATCATGACATGTCCTTTTAAGAACCAAAACGAGAGCCAATCATTGAACAGAGCCATGGTGCAGAAGTGATACCAAATTAAACGTAAAGAATAAAGACAATCCTAAAATGGATTGTTGCTTTATCTTAAAAGGGATTGATCCTAAAATGGATTGATAATATTTTGATTCTATAAAAAGTGTCCTTAATTGGTTTGATTTTACTGTAACAAAACCTCTATATTAATTTGTGTTTTCCGTAAAGTGCTAGTTTTATATTATTATAAGAGCATAGGGAAACGTAATTAGTTGGTTTATTTGTAATAGTTATATCAATAAATATTAAATAGACTGTGAAGTAATAATTTTTGTCCGTTTTAAGTTTTAACTTCGCTCTTTACTTCCCTTGGAAAAACTTTTTTTTTAAATTAATTACACTCTAGCAATGAAATGCCGTCTTCCGCTGTTAAAAAAAGTGTTTAATTTAGATTCATGAGCCTATTTTTTGTGAGAAAAGCATGAAAATTTCCTAGGGTAGGTGGGGGGCAGGGTGCCATGTGAATGACGAAGGGGGAGATGTGTAATGAAACGATGGTTAGGAGTGTTTTGGAGGTCATTATGAAAGTCCAGGATCACGAAAAACTTGAATCATTGGTTTGAAGTATAATTTATAACAAGAAATGTCTGAAAAATATCTTGTGGGTCATGGGCCGACGTCAGAGTGTGCCACAGAGCATTAATAATTTGCATTGTAGTGTGAATTGGTTGGAGTATCACACTCTAGCAATGAAATGCCGAGTTCCGCTGTTCAGAGTAAAAACAGTTTTTAATTTAGATTCATGAGCTTATTTTTGGTAGGAAATGGTTGAAAATGTCCTAGAAGGGATATTGAGGGGTGGTGCCACGTTACTTATGGAGGGGGAGGTGTGTAATGCAATGGTGGTATGGAGTATATTGGAGGTTATTATGAAAGTCCAGGCTCGTGAAAACTTGAATCAATAGGTTGAAGTTTAATTTTTAATAAGAAATGTCTGAAAAATGTCTTGGTGGTGATTAAGGCGATGTCAGGGGGTGCCAAAGGGTAGTAATAGTTGGCATTGTGGCGTGTATTGCTTGGAATGTCACACTCTAGCAATGAAATGCCGAGTTCTGCTTTTCAAGAAAAACAGTGTTTAATTTAGATTCATGAGGTGGTTTTCGGTGGGAAAAGGTTAAAAATTTCCTAGGGGGTGGGGGATGGGTTTGTTACGTGGATGATGGATGAGGAGGTGTGTAATGTAACAGTGACGTGGAGTGTTTTGTAGGTTATTACGATAAGCATGGCTTTCGAAAACTTGAATCACCGGATTGAGGCATAATTTTTAACAAGAAATGTCTGAAAAATGTCTTGGGGGTCATTGTTAGGGGGTGCGGGGGTAGTCAAGTATTCTTGCTGTGGCGGGAATTACATGGAGTAACTTGTTCTACAGTTTAAAAGTTAAGATGGAGTCGATAAAGAATTTTTACCGTGGAGAGGGGGGGGGGGCTGAGAATCTAACATGCACTCAAAGAAATGATGTATTTTCTTTAAGGGTTCTCGGAAATATCTCAATAGTGCCTAGAAATTTGCATTCAATATGAAGCCTGCCCTATGGAAATGATTGCTAGGAGGGTGGGTGTGTATATTGTCACGATGGTGTGAAATATTAACAGTCTTGCTCAATGAAATCGGTGGCATTTTCGTTAATAGCTCTTAATAGGGCCTAAAAATTTACCTCTAATATCAATCTTGCCCCTTCTGAAAATGATTGCTAGGATGTGTTTTTCTTTAATGCATCGTTCTTTTTGCTTATACTTTATTCTTTATAAGGTTTTTCACGTTTTATTTTTTGTTTGTCGTGTTTTTTAAGTTTTTTTTCTAGGTTTTAATATTGTTTTAATTTATTTTAATTAATAAAACTTTTATTTACAATAACCCTAATCCTCTAGATTTATTTTTTAGGATGCGTCTCTAATACCTAGGTGTTTACATAATTTAAGCATACATTTCCCCTTTATTCCTAAAAATATCTTGAGAGTAATCATGAGCGCCCACAAGCTGAATTCCAGGGGGAGGGGGGCTTACCAGGTCTAATTGGCATTTTAATGCTATATAATAGAAATCTTAAAACAAAATATAAAAACTAAGGCAGTATCATTCAGCCAGGAGGCGGCCAGTGCCCCCTCCTGCCCCCCACCCTGATAGGCACCCATGAGAGCAATCATCAATATTATTTGGCACCACTCCCTAAAAAGCATTACTTAATAAAAAGGTGTGATTTCTGTAAATAGATGTTTTCCGACTGCGTTCTAACTTTTGGTTGTAAACATGACATTCTAGCTTGTGTAAAAAATGGGGAAATATCAGGTGTCGTGCAATAGGTTAATTTTATAATGCAATGAGTAGGACAAAATGCTGGGAAAAGCTGTTTAGTCCTGATGGTTAGAGCGCTGTCCCATTGGATGGAAATTGACCCTTCAAGTCCCAGCGAGGACAAAGAACTATAGAAAATAAAAGAAAAAATAAGAAAAAAAACGCTTGGTACGTTTCGGCTAAAAAATAAAATGTCAAAAAAGTGTTGTGTGACAGTGATGCGTGCATTGTCATTACATGAGATGTGCACTGTCCTCACATAAGATATGCGAACCATCATTGCGTAAGGTATGTGCTGTCGTTAAGTTACAAGCGGGGTTTCACGGGTCCTGTCGTAAGGTTACATAAAATTGCGTCACCCTTATTATACCTGACCGTTTAAAACGGGGTAAGTTGTGTGACGTCATTGGACTCCAGAGGGGTGTGGCGTGGGAATCTCACCATCTTAAATAAAGATTGCGTCAAGCATGTCACACCTGGAAACAGGAGCCACATTGCACAAGTGCGACTGCTTGAAAGGTTAGTAGCTCCACTTAAAGGCTCCCTATCTGGCAAGGGTGTGTCGCTAGCTGTGTTCCCTATATTAGAACACATGGGCTAGTAGCTCCTATTATTGCTACTTGTGTATATACCGACCATAACCTAATTACTCATATAAAAATAATAGTGGAACTCCGGAAAGCCTGCCAGCCACTTGGAATCTTGCCAGCTGACCGCATTGCCCAGGTGCAAGGGATTAAAACCTCCACTTGTACACCCCCTATGGGACCATTTAAAATCCCATGTTAATATATCTGTATGTGTTGCCAAAATCCCATGTTAATGTGCTAATGGGCCCGTAGAAGGCAGTGAGAGGATACTAATCAATGTTAAATATTGTAGCAGTTGATGATGGCAATACGATCTTGCCCCAGATCTAGGAGTTAAAAGCAGCCAGCTTCCCTCCAAACAAAAACCCTGTGGGGTTTGCCTTCAAACCCATGCTTATGTGAAATCACCTGCACCATAAGAAAAGGATAAAAGCCTGGGGGAGTGGTTTTGCAAAAAATTAAAAAATTTATTAAATTATTTCTAAATATTATTTTTTGACTTTACAGAATTGTGCAATATTTATAAACATTTAATTTCACTTGTTTCAAATATTTTCACGAGAAAAAACTATAATATATTCCGTAATTAATTTTCTCGTTTAATCATTTCTTCTTTAGTCAATTCCCCCAATTTATGCATAGCAAATAATTCTAAGTAGAATAAATAAGCAGTTTTATACTCCGTCTTTCTTTTTGCTATTCTTAGATACTTTTCATGTATTTCAATCAGAACTATGTCAAGACTTCAAGAAGCAAGGCGTAAAATAGCCTAGGCAGATAAACCTGAAACACTATATAAATTTAGATACTAAGAAAACATTACTAACATTTTCATAATGTTTAGAACTTAAAGGATAAGCAAATTTTCTAACTCTTCTTCATTTATATTTGAAAATAAACTTTAAAAAATTTTCTGTGGAATCTTTTCCTTAAATATTCTTTTGATATAATCAACACACAAAAGATCAAAATTCTTACCGTTAAAATCTTGGACTGGAATAGAATGAGAGGCATTTTGTTTATTTGATGTCTTTAAGTAATTAACAATTTCATTTCCAGGTTTGATTCCAAAAGAATAATAAAATTCTACAGATGAATACATGGGATGATTGAAATAAGAAGTCAAATGCGTCCCAGGCAATCCCATCCAGTAATAATTGATTACACCACATTCTTTTTTATTTATTAATTAGAAAAAAACTTTCCGAAAAAGAAGTTTCTCAAAAAAAAGTAAAGGCTATTTTAAACTAAAGATCAGCAGATACAAATACCTGTTAAAATTCAAACTCAAAACGACCACATATTACTGTTAAAATAAATGAAACCCAAAACGAACAGAAATTAAATAAGCAATCATAGAAAAAAAATACAACACGTAATAATATAAATTAATAAATAAACCTTAAAGCGAGTAATACTTAAATAAAATATGCAAGTCAAGCTTAAAACGAAAAAAAAAACATTTTGCTATTGAAGTATGAATGAAATCCAAAACTAACAGAAACTAAACAAACAATCAATGTAAACAAACATGCAATATATACTAATGTAAATGACACAAATAAATCTTAAAAAGAGTGAAACTTAAATTGAACATGCAAATCAAGCTTGAAACGAAAAAAAATCACTACAAGCAAGAATTTGGGTATCGCCCAATTCTTTCACTGTAAAAGTCTAAAACCTACTGTGTCATTGGCGCTTTACTGAAAACGAATTTTATTACAATATTTTCTTTTGTACTTAATATTGAAAATAAAAATTAAGTTAACAGTAAATTTTTAATTGATAAGCTTTCAGCAATAAATATTATTATATATCAAATATTAAGTTTAATTTGTTAGTTTCTTCTAAAATGGTTCAAGACAAATATAGTTTTACTACAAACAAGAGTTTCGATACTGCCCCCTTCCTTAACTATAAAAACCTAAAGCCTACTGCGTCATTGGTGCTTCACCGACAACGAACCATATTATAAATATTTGATTTTCCAGTTCTAAACATTGAAAATGAAAATGAAATTGCAGTGAAATAAAATCTTGAACTGATGGATTTTTCAACAATTAATATCATTATTTATATAGATAATTTCAGAGACCACGCTGCCTTTTCATGACGATAAAATAAAAGTTCAAAATAGAGATAAAATCCTTTTTAATAGACAGTTTATAGAAATTCACAAAATATGTGACCGAAATATCTTGTGTTTTTGTGAATTTCTATACACTGTCTTTTAAAAAGGATTTTATCCCTATTTTGAACTTTTAGTTATCATCATTATTTATCAAATATTCAATTTTGATTTTATTTATACTTTCCAAGACTGTTCGAGCCACATATAGTTTTCAGTAAGGCGCCAATCACGCAATAGGTTTTAAACTTTTACAGTGAGATAAGGAGGCGATACCCAACATCTTTTTTGTAGTGATTTTTTGTTCATTTAAAGCTTGATTTGCAAATTCAATTTAAGTTTCACTCATTTTAAGATTATTTATTCATTTACATTAGTATCTATTGTATGTTTGTTTGCATTGATTGTTTATTTAATTTCTGTTAGTTTTGGGTTTCATTTATACTTCAATAGCAAAATAATTTTTTTTCGTTAAGCATGATTTGCTTATTCAGTTTAAGCATTACTCGCTTTAAGATTTATTTATTCATTTATATCATTACTTGTAGTATGTTTTTTGCTATGAATGTTTATTTAATTTTTGTTCGTTTTGGGTTTCATTTATTACTTAATAGTAATTTATGGTTGTTCTGAGTTTGAATTTTAACGGGCATTTGTATCTGTTGATCTAAAGTTTAAAATGGCCTTTACTTTTCTTTGAAAAACTAATTTTTCGTAGTTTTTTGTTAATTAATTTTTTTTCATTTTTGATTGCAAAAAGTTTTAAGTTTTTAAAAATTTCTAATTTCAAAATCAAACTTTTTTTTCAAAATCAAATATTCATCAAAGTATCGTAACTAGTATCAAAGTAACAATCAAAGTAAAAAAAAAATGGGTTTTTGTCCACCTCGGAGTTTTTATTCTCTGGTGTTTGGACTATTTTTAACAAAATGACTATCTCAAAATTTTTATCGGATGGGTTTGGTGAAAAAAGAGCTTGGTAGGGTGGGGGGGTTAATTGTCATTCGATATTTTTTTACTCTTTAAAAGTGAACTAGAACTTTCCATTTTCAATCAAATGAGCTCTCTCCGAATTTTTTACGAGCATCCCTTCAATAAGAGCCATACTTGCCCTCAGGGCTTAAATTAGAACGCATGCTCTCGGGCCCTGGGGGGTTGTACTGACACTAGAGTTTTTCTTATACGACTTTCAAACTATTTTTAACATATTGGCTATCTAAAAATTTTCATCAGATGGATTTGGAAAAGAGGCGTTTGGGGGGGGGGGCTAGTTGCCCTTGGATCTCTTTTAACTCTTAAAAAGTGAACCGTAACTTTCAATTTAGAATCAAATGAGCCCACTCTGAAGTTTATACGATCATCCCTTTCATAAGAACCATATATGGCCCAGGGCGTAACTTACAACATCAGCCCTCGGACACTGGGGGGTTGTGTCAACACTTGAGTTTTTGTTATCTGACTTTTGAGCTATTTTTAACCAAATAACTATCTCAAAACTTTTATTGGATACATTTGGGGAAAAAGGGTCGTAGAGGGGGGGGGGGATATCAAGAGGGGGGGGGGAAATATATTGGGAATATCAACCCTGTAAAGATTCAGTAAAACCTTACTGAAAAAATGACTGTGGATTGTCAGTTTAAGATACATATACTGATATTTATTCCTTAAAGTTTTAACAATTTTTTATTGATTAAAGTAAAAAAAAAATGAAAACACTTAAAACATATTTCTCTTCCGCAAACGGCACATTATGTTCTGTTCTTCAGAAGCCATGGGGGTTATCAGCCCTACTCATTATTAGGTTTTGCTCGTTTTGAGTTTGACTTGGTCATTTATTGTAATTTCTGTTCATTTTGGGTTTCCTTTATTTGTTGATGGTGGTTTGTGAGAGTCTTACACTTAAAAGATTATTTGACTTTATTTTGTTGTTTTTTGGTTTAATGGAGCTCTTTACTTTTCTTTGAAAAACTTGTTTCGTGGAAAAAGTTTTTAAATCAATTTTCACCAAAAAAAAACAATTGGATTCACTTATCTGTGGGGAAGTATGGAACAGAAAATTACCACTAATGTCATGTAAACAACTTAAGACTTATCACTATTAAATCAGTAAACCAAACTCCAGATTTAACTTTGGTTTTAATCGAATAGGGCAATCCAAAACACGTGTACTTAAGAAGACGGAATATTTGTTAGATATTTTCCAGAGAAATTGTCTACACTTATCATATAGACTGATCGGTTGCCTCCTCCCCTCTCTCGGCATTTACCCCCCCCCCCCCAAAAAAAAAAAAATCCCTCCTCGCGGAAAATATCCCCCCGGTAAATATCCCCCCCCCCCCTATGGAAAATAAGGCTTTCCAAATTTGAGAAATTTATTTGAGGTCTACTTTTTTAATTTCTGTAGGGGGAAGGAAATTTGGTACTTGTGTATTATGCGCCGCTCACTCAAGTCTAGGCAGTTTAAATTTCGAGAACACACCGGTTTTTTGTTACTTTAGAAATAAATTTGGGCTATAGATTTCCACACTAGGGGGGGGGGGGGGGTAAAGTATAGCAGGACAGAAAATATGGGAAATATATAATTTGGGCTATATATTTGCACATAAGAGGGGTGGTAAAGAATTTGGATAGTTTGAGGTCAGAAAAAAATACTTTCTAGGTATATGGCCACTAATAAAATACAGAAGAATAGCGAGCTATCTGGAAATTTTTTTAACAAAAAAAAAAATAGTATGAAGTAAATGTAATGTCTCATTTAAATGTTTTTTCCATCTGTTAAATAGTTGTTGTTTTTTTCAATGACCGTTTTTCCAAGTATTAAGTCCTATTATAAGGTTAATGTAGAGTTTCATTTAAGTGTTTTATGATGATCGCTGATTAAAGTTAATATTATTTGTGCCTTTCATTTATGTTTTTTACTGTATTCATGGCCGTATGTTTGGCTTTAAGATACACTTATCTATCTATATATCTAACATGCAGAATAATTTTACCAAAAACACTTTGCACGCTGACCCGATACAGTGTAACCCTACCCTTTAATGTGTAAATCTATAGCTCAAATATATATCTAAAGTTATTAAGAAACTAACGAAGAAACCGTTGTGTTTTCGAATTTTACATTTATGTCATTTTACTGTGTTCATGGCCGTATGTTTGGCTTTATTTCTAAAGTAACGACGAAACTAACGAAGAAACCGGTGTGTTTTCGAGTTTTACACAGCGTTAACTTGAGTGAGTGGTGCATAATACACAGGTACCAAAATTCCTTCCCCCAATAGAGATTAAAAAAATGAAACTCAAATAAAATTCTCAAATTTGGAAAGCCTTTTTTTCCAAAGGGGGGGGGGGGGTATTTCACACTGGGGGTATTTTTTTGTGGGAGTAGGAATGCTTCATGAGCTGCGAGCCGTACAACGACACGTACAACTGGGACGAACAACACGAACAAGATTACACACCTCTTTCTAGGTCAATGACAGGGCTAGAATACGACCGGGACAAGTGACATCATCAGTAGAGTCCTATGTTATACTTTGGGTTGATTGTGTTCCTTCCTGTGCTATTTGGGTAGATTACGTTCCTTCCTATGCTATTTGGGTAGATTATGTTCCTTCCTATGCTATTCTGGTCCTTTATGTTTCTTCCTATGCTATTCTGGTCCTTTACGTTCCTTCCTATGCTATTGAGTCAGAACTCCCTCACACAGTTTCACGTGCAAATTGCCAAAAAAATTAAGTTTTGAGGAGATTACGTTCCTTGGCACCTTTGAAGAAAAAGGGTTAAAGTGATTAGCAATTGCGAGCGGGGATTCCCCGCTGGTTTTTTTTTAATCGAAAACTAGAGATTGTCAAATTTCGAATTTAGGAATTGTTTTGATTGACATTTTTGAAAAAAGGGATAAGGAATTCGCAAATTGGACACTATGAACGATATTAATTAATGTTTTGAATAATAGGACTGTGATTAATTCTAATTAGTGATTGGATAATTTTTTAACATGAAATCTCTGAATAAAATATTTTTTGGGGGGAGATGGGTTGATTTTGTACTGTATAATACACAAGTGATGTTTGGACAGTGTTGTCAACTGTTGCCTGATTCCGTGTGGTTTTTCTTTACTTAGTGCTCATTAAAAACGAATTTTTGTTGTTAAATAAGTAGTTTTTGTATCTTTTAAAAGAGCTTTACGGGGTTTGAGAGACTCTGTTGCCTGATTCCATGTGGTTTTTCTTTACCTGGTGCCCATTAAAAACGAAATTTTTGTGTTAAATAAGTAGTTCTTGTATCTTTTAAAAGAGCTTTACGGGGTTTGAGAGACTCGGTTGCCTGATTCCCTGTGGTTTTGCTTTACTTGGTGCCCATTAAAAACGAAATTTTTGAGTTAAATAAGTAGTTGTTGTATCTTTTAAAAGAGCTTTACGGGGTTTGAGAGACTCGGTTGCCTGATTCCGTGTGGTTTTTCTTTACTTGGAGCTCATTAAAAACGAATTTTTTTGTTAAATGAGTAGTTCTTTTATCTTTTAAAAGAGCTTTACGGGGTTTGAGAGACTCTGTTGCCTGATTCCATGTGGTTTTTCTTTACCTGGTACCCATTAAAACGAAATTTTTGTGTTAAATAAGTAGTTCTTGTATCTTTTAAAAGAGCTTTACGGGGTTTGAGAGACTCGGTTGCCTGATTCCGTGTGGTTTTTCTTTACTTGGTGCCCATTAAAAACGAAATTTTTGTGTTAAATAAGTAGTTCTTGTATCTTTTAAAAGAGCTTTACGGGGTTTGAGAGACTCTGTTGCCTGATTCCATGTGGTTTTTTCTTTACCTGGTGCCCATTAATAACGAAATTTTTGTGTTAAATAAGTAGTTCTTGTATCTTTTAAAAGAGCTTTACGGGGTTTGAGAGACTCTGTTGCCTGATTCTGTGTGGTTTTTCTTTACTTGGTGCCCATTAAAAACGAAATTTTTGTCTTAAATAAGTAGTTCTTGTATCTTTTAAAACAGCTTTACGGGGTTTGAGAGACTCGGTTTCCTGATTCCGTGTGGTTTTTCTTTACTTGGTGCCCATTAAAAGCGAAATTTTTGGGTTAAATAAGTAGTTCTTGTATCTTTTAAAATAGCTTTACGGGGTTTGAGAGACTCTGTTGCCTGATTCATTGTGGTTTTTCTTTACTTGGTGCCCATTAAAAACGAAATTTTTGTGTTAAATAAGTAGTTCTTGTATCTTTTAAAAGAGCTTTACGGAGTTTGAGAGACTCGGTTGCCTGATTCCGTGTGGTTTGTCTTTACTTGGTGCCTATTAAAAACGAAATTTTTGTGTTAAATAAGTAGTTCTTGTATCTTTTAAAAGAGCTTTACGGGGTTTGAGAGACTCTGTTGCCTGATTCCGTGTGGTTTTTCTTTACTTGGTGCCCATTAAAAACAAAATTTTTGTGTTAAATAAGTAGTTCTTGTATCTTTTAAAAGAGCTTTACGGGGTTTGAGAGACTCGGTTGCCTGATTCCGTGTGGTTTTTCTTTACTTGGTGCCCATTAAAAACGAAATTTTTGTGTTAAATAAGTAGGTTTTGTATCTTTTAAAAGAGCTTTAAGGGGTTTGAGAGACTCAGTTGCCTGATTCTGTGTGGTTTTTCTTTACTTAGTGCTCATTAAAAACGAAGTTTTTGTGTTAAATAAGTAGTTCTTGTATCTGTTAAAAGAGCTTTAAGGGGTTTGAGAGACTCGGTTGCCTGATTCCGTGTGGTTTTTCTTTACTTGGTGCCCATTAAAAACGAAATTTTTGTGTTAAATAAGTAGTTCTTGTATCTGTTAAAAGAGCTTTACGGGGTCTGAGAGACTCAGTTGCATTGTATTTTCTATAATTTTCTTACAAGAAACTAGAGTTTACGGCTAAAAACCCTTATTAGCTCAGATTTTATTGAAATAGTTTTATTTTTCGATCCGAAAATAGACTAAAGTTTCAGATTTGAACCAGAGAATTGTATTTTCCATAATTTTCTTACATCTTTGGAAATCATTAACGATAACAAACATGTTTTCGACCAGATGGGTTTTTGAATGCACATTCAGCATGGCGTGCGCTATTTTTTTTTTATCATGAAACCTTTAGAGACCGATTTGATCAACTTGGAGAAAGTTCAAATAGAATCGTTACTGATATTTATATTAGTGCGTAAACTACAAACTGACAAAAAATATCCAGAACTTTTTTTCTTATAGCCTTGACTTTGAAGACATTTCTTCATCTGAATTGACTTTACAAATATCATGAAAAATAAAACTAACCAAACCGTCGTTGCTTTGTCGAATTTTGAGCAAACAAAAGGATTGTAACACCTGATTGGCTCGTTTGTATGCAATTTCAAGCCAGTGAAAAGAACGAAACGTCTTTGTGTCACATTTAAAAAAAAAGTAAATTCGATATTTCTCTATGATTCAATCCCAACGTCCCCCTGCTCTGAGTGCTGAAAATGATTTCACGACATTATTTTAGTTTTTTTTTCTTGCCCCAAACTATTTTTTTTACCATGAACCCTTTAAAGATCAATTTGATCAACTTGGAAAAAGTTCAAATAGAATCGTTACTGATATTTATATTAGTGCGTAAACTACAAACTGACAAAAAATATCCAGAACTTTTTTTCTTATAGCCTTGACTTTGAAGACATTTCTTCTTTTGTAGGTGTGTGTTGTCTAAAACCAATAGTTTGGGATGCTATTTGGGCTTTTCAGAGCTAGGTTTCTTAGTTTCTCATAGGTGTGTTGTCTGAAACCTACAATTTGGGGTGGGTAGTTTGCTATTTCTGGCTTTTCAGAGCTAGGTTTCTTAGTCTCTCATAGGTGTGTGTTGTCTAAAACCTACAATTTGTGGTGGGTAGTTTGCTATTTCTGGCCTTTATGCGCTATATTTCATAGCCTTTTGTATGTGTGTGTTGTCTGAAACCTATAGTTTGGGATGCTATTTGGGCTTTTCAGAGCTAGGTTTCTTAGTCTCTCATACGTGTGTGTTATCTGAAACCTAAAATTTGGGGTGTGTAGTTTGCTATTTTTGACTTTTTTTAGCTAGGTTTCATAGCCTTTTGTAGGTTTGTATTGTGTGAAACCTATAGTTTGGGATGCTATTTGGGCTTTTCAGAGCTAGGTTTCTTAGTCTCTCATAGGTGTGTGTTGTCTGAAACCTACAATTTGAGGTGGGTAGTTTGCTATTTCTGGCTTTTCAGAGCTAGGTTTCTTAGTGTCTCATAGGTGTGTATTGTCTGAAACCTACAATTTGAGGTGGGTAGTTTGCTATTTCTGGCTTTTATGAGCTAGGTAATAAACTATTTCTGTAAAATCTGAGCTAATAAGGGTTTTTGGCCGTAAATTCTAGTTTTTTGTAAGAAAATTAATGAAAATACAATTCTCTGGTTCAAATCTGAAACTTTAGTCTATTTTTGGATCGAAAAATAAATCTATTTCTATAAAATCTGAGCTAAAAAAGGATTTTTGACCGTAAACTCTATTTTTTTTTGGTGAGAAAATTATGGAAAATACAACTCGTTGGCTCATAGGTGAAAATTAAGTCCAGTTATGGATCGAAAAATAAACTATTTCTATAAAATCTGAGCTAATAAGGGTTTTTTGCAGTAAACTCTAGTTTTTTTGTAAGAAAATTATGGATAATACAATTCTTTGGTGGAAATCTGAAACTTTAGTCTATTTTTGGATCGAAAAATAAACTATTTCTGTAAAATCTGAGCTAATAAGGGTTTTCGACCGTAAACTCTATTTTTTTTTGTAAGAAAATTATGGAAAATACAATTTGTTGGCTCATAGGTGAAAATTAAGTCCAGTTATGGATCGAAAAATAAACTATTTCTGTAAAATCTGAGCTAATAAGGGTTTTTGCCCGTAAACTCTAGTTTTTGTGAACAATTATGGAAAATACAATTCTCTGGTTCAAATCTGAAACTCTAGTCTATTTTTGGATCGAAAAATAAAACTATTTCCATAAAATCTGAGCTAATAAGGGTTTTTGACCTTAAACTCTAGTTTTTTGTAAGAAAATTATGGAAAATACAATTATTTGGTTCAAATCTGAAACTCTAGTCTATTTTTGGATCGAAAAATAAAACTATTTCCATAAAATCTGAGCTAAAAAGGGTTTTTGACCGTAAACTCTAGTTTTTTGTAAGAAAATTATGGAAAATACAAATCTCTGGTTCAAATCTGAAACTTAAGTCTGTTTTTGGATCGAAAAATAAAACAATTTCCGTAAAATCTGAGCTAAAAAGGGTTTTTGACCGTAAACTCTAGTTTTTTATATAAAAAAATTATGGAAAATATAATTCTCTGGTTCAAATCTGAAACTTAAGTCTATTTCTGGATCAAAAAATAAAACTTTTTCTATAAAATCTGAGTTAAAAGGGTTTTCAACAGTAAACTCTAGTTTTTTGTAAGAAAATTATGGAAAATACAATTCATTGGCTCATAGGTGAAAAATTAAGTCCAGTTATGGATCGAAAAATAAAGTATTTCTGTAAAATCTGAGCTAACAAGGGTTTTTGGCCGTAAACTCTAGTTTTTTATATAAAAAAATTATGGAAAATATAATTCCCTGGTTCAAATGTGAAACTTAAGTCTATTTTTGGATCGAAAAATAAAACTATTTCCGTAAAATCTGAGATAATAAGGGTTTTTGACCGTAAACTCTAGTTTCTTGTAAGAAAATTATGGAAAATACAATTCTCTAGTTCAAATGTGAAACTTAAGTCCAGTTTTGGATACTCATAATGATGAGGACTGATGGTTCTAATTCAATATTTTTTCCATAAAAACAAACTATTTTTTTAAACTTCGAAATGAATCAACTTTATTTATTTTTTATTTTTTTTTTGTACGTATCTTAAAATGACAAAATATGCCTACGGCTCTAACAATTCCACTCTATGATTGGTTAGAGATATGATGTGGCTTTCCCATTGGTATTCTATGTCCGGTTATTGACACTACCTAGTCTATTGCATGTATTAAATCAGTATTTTTACGCAGTGGAACGATAAACACATAAGTCATATCTTAAAAAAAAGTGAAGATGGAGCATTCTAATAAAGTGTGTTTACATAACAAGGTTATTGTAGCATTGAATGCCGACAAGGAGAAGTATTTAAACTATGAAACAAGTACAAGTGGTAGCACTATTGGAAATGTATGCATGCATTGTCATGACAGTAAGGAATTCAATTTCTTTGGAAAAAAGAAAAAATTCAACTCTTATGTTGGTGGTTATGCGAGATTAAGATCTCCAGAGATGATTGCACTCAATCATCACTCATCAATCATCAGACGAGGTTACGTGCGTGCACGTAACCTCGTCTAAATTAACCTAAAAAATGAAATAAAGCGATGTCGACTTTGCATATTTTATTCAACATATCCGACAAAGGATGCTGAAAAAGCATTTATTCACTCTGATAATTAGATTTTGTTATTTATAATTTTTGTAATTGATAAAAGATGTTGATAAAAAATAAATTATTCACTCTGACACTTAGATTCTGTCAATTTTATCCGATGTATCTGACAAAAGATGTTGATAAATAAAATGTATTCACTCTAACACTTAGATTTTGTTAACTTTCTTCTATGTATCTGAGAAATTGATGTTGAGATAGAATTTAATCAATCTGATACTTAGATTTTGTGAAATTGCTGTATTGACTGTCTAGGAAGCGACTTCAATCGATAAAGAATGTTAATAAAGAATTTGTTAAATTTTTTTATAATTTCCTGAATTAAATTTCTGTATTGTGTATCCAAGAGGTGAATTCAAGAAAGAGTTTGTTACTTACTTACCTACTTAATTACTTACTTACCTACATACTTACAATTTTTTCATAATGACATAATAACATATCCAACAACGGATGTTGATAAAGAATTTATTCATTCTAATAGCTAGATTTTGTCAATGTTATCCCATGTGTCTGACAGTAGATGTATGCAAATTCCTTTTCTTACATCTCCAATGTTTTAATAGACATTCTAAACGTTTGATATGGTAGCTTACTCTAAAATTAATGAACCCATAACAAGGTAATGCATAAAATATTTTTAATGAGATAATGCTATGTAGAATATTAATACAAAAATATATTATGATACATTATTAAAATCAATGATTAACTTTGGACATTTTGAATCTGTTCCATAAAATAGTTCTCCATGTTCTCTCTTGATATTGTAGCTATTGTCTTCTCTTAGTTCGTAATCAGTAGAATAATCACTATTCCATTTAGAGTCATACACAATTTTTACTGGTGTCTCATCATCAGGCTCAATATGCTTTTCGTCTTTGGTATTATTTGGTCCATTGACTGTTTGATCAATGGCAGTAACGTTTGCTGGTGCTTTGTTTTTCATCGATTCATCTTTATATTCCATAGTGATATTTTCTGACAATGCCCTTTTTATTTTTCTGGCAATTTCACTGTCTATTATCATATTATTTTTACACAGGTAACAGTTTCGGCACGTAGACAAGATATGGTTTACGATATTAGTAGAAGAGTAGGCCTTTCTTTTATTGACCTTCCGTTGAATGCTAATACCCGAAAGCTGACGATTGGAACTATCAGTAGGTAATGTGTTACCTGCAACAGTAGCAAGGAGTTGTCCTCTATCATCAACGATTATTTTTATGTTGGCATTCTCTTTGAGTGCAATCATCTCTGGAGATCTCAATCTCGCATAACCACCAACATAAGAGTTGAATTTTTTCGCTATTCCAAAGAAATTGAATTCCTTACTGTCATGACAATGCATGCATACATTTCCGATAGTGCTACCACTTGTACTTGTTTCATAGTTTAAATACTTCTCCTTGTCGGCATTCAATGCTACAATAACCTTGTTGTGTGAACGCACTTTATTAAAATGCTCCATCTTCACTTTTTTTAAGATGTGACTTATGTGTTTATCGTTCCACTGTGTAAAAAATACTGATTTAATACATGTAATAGACTAGGTAGTGTCAATAACCGGACATAGAATACCAATGGAAAAGCCACATCATATCTCTAACCAATCATAGAGTAGAATTGTTAGAGCCGTAGGCATATTTTGTCATTTTAAGATACGTACAAAAAAAAGATAAAAAATAAATAAAGTTGAATCATTTCGAAGTTTTAAAAAAATAGTCTGTTTTTATGGAAAAAATATTGAATTAGAATCATCAGTCCTCATCATTATGAGCATCCAAAACTGGACTTAAGTTTCACATTTGAACTAGAGAATTGTATTTTCCATAATTTTCTTACAAGAAACTAGAGTTTACAGTCAAAAACCCTTATTAGCTCAGATTTTACGGAAATAGTTTTATTTTTCGATCCAAAAATTGACTTAAGTTTCACATTTGAACCAGGGAATTATATTTTCCATAATTTTCTTATAAAAAACTAGAGTTTACGGCTAAAAACCCTTGTTAGCTCAGATTTTATAGAAATACTTTATTTTTCGATCCATAACTGGACTTAATTTTCACCTATGAGTCAATGAATTGTATTTTCCATAATTTTCTTACAAAAAACTAGAGTTTACGGTCGAAAACCCTTTTAACTCAGATTTTATAGAAATAGTTTTATTTTTCGATCCAAAAATAGACTTAAGTTTCAGATTTGAACCAGAGAATTGTATATTCAATAATTTTCTTACAAAAAACTAGAGTTTACGGTCAAAAACCCTTTTTAGCTCAGATTTTACGGAAATAGTTTTATTTTTCGATCCAAAAATAGACTTAAGTTTCAGATTTGAACCAGAGATTTGTATTTTCCATAATTTTCTTACAAAAAACTAGAGTTTATGGTCAAAAAACCCTTTTTAGCTCAGATTTTATGGAAATAGTTTTATTTTACGATCCAAAAATAGACTAGAGTTTCAGATTTGAACCAGACAATTGTATTTTCCATAATTTTCTTACAAAAAACTAGAGTTTACGGTCAAAAACCCTTATTAGCTCAGATTTTACAGAAATAGTTTATTTTTCGATCCAAAAATAGACTAAAGTTTCAGATTTGAACCACACAATTGTATTTTCCATAATTTTCTCACAAAAAACTAGAGTTTACGGGAAAAACCCTTATTAGCTCAGATTTTACAGAAATAGTTTATTTTTCGATCCATAACTGGACTTAATTTTCACCTATGAGCCAACGAATTGTATTTTCCATAATTTTCTTACAAAAAAAAACTAGAGTTTACGGTCAAAAACCCTTATTAGCTCAGATTTTATAGCAATAGTTTTATTTTTCGGTCCAAAAATAGACTAAAGTTTCAGATTTGAACCAGAGAATTGTATTTTCCATAATTTTCTTACAAGAAACTAATGTTTACGGCCAAAAACTCTTATTAGCTCAGATTTTACAGAAATAGTTTATTACCTAGCTCATAAAAGCCAGAAATAGCAAACTACCCACCTCAAATTGTAGGTTTCAGACAACACACACCTATGAGACACTAAGAAACCTAGCTCTGAAAAGCCAGAGATAGCAAAATACCCACCTCAAATTGTAGGTTTCAGACAACACACACCTATGAGAGACTAAGAAACCTAGCTCTGAAAAGCCAGAAATAGCAAACTACCCACCCCAAATTGTAGGTTTCAGACAACACACCTATGAGAAACAAAGAAACCTAGCTCTGAAAAGCCCAAATAGCATCCCAAACTATAGGTTTTAGACAACACACACCTACAAAAGAAGAAATGTCTTCAAAGTCAAGGCTATAAGAAAAAAAGTTCTGGATATTTTTGTCAGTTTGTAGTTTACGCACTAATATCAATGTCAGTAACGATTCTATTTGAACTTTCTCCAAGTTGATCAAATTGATCTCTAAAGGGTTCATGATAAAAAAATAGTTTGGGGCAAGAAAAAAAAACTAAAATAATGTCGTGAAATCATTTTCAACACTCAGAGCAGGTGGACGTTGGGATTGAATCATAGAGAAATATCGAATTTACTTCTTTTTTTTTAAAATGTGACTCAAAGACGTTTTGTTCTTTTCACTGGCTTGAAATTGCACACAAACGAGCCAATCAGGTGTTACAATCCTTTTGTTTGCTCAAAATTCGACAAAGCAACGACGGTTTGGTTAGTTTTATTTTGCATGATATTTCTAAAGTCAATTAAAATGAAGAAATGTCTTCAAAGTCAAGGCTATAAGAAAAAAAGTTCTGGATATTTGTTGTCAGTTTGTAGTTTACGCACGAATATCAATATCAGTAACGATTCTATTTGAACTTTCTCCAAGTTGATCAAATTGGTCTCTAAAGGGTTCATGATAAAAAAAAATAGCGCACGCCATGCTGAATGTGCTTTCAAAAACCCATCTGGTCGAAAACATGTTTGTTATCGTTAATGATTTCCAACGATGTAAGAAAATTATGGAAAATACAATTCTCTGGTTCAAATCTGAAACTTTAGTCTATTTTCGGATCGAAAAATAAAACTATTTCAATGAAAAAGAAATAAGCTACAGATCAGTTCTGGTTTTTCTCAAAGAGATGAAAAATTTAAAGTTGTGTTCTACATTTTACCGTAGAAACTTTGATTCTGAATTTTTCCTCCAAGAAGGGAAAAGGTTCTGCTTTAATTCTATATTTTCTCAAAGAAGGGAAGAAAAGTTCAAGTTCTCTTCTGAATGTTTTCAAAGAAAAGAGAAAAGGTTCCACTTTAATTCTGAGTTTTCACAACGAAGTGAAGAAAAGTTCAAGTTCTCTTCTGAATTTTCTTTATTGCATTATTGCACAGAAATACCAAAACCATATGTTAGGTTAGGTTAGGTTAGCCTATGTACGCCCGCGTACAATAGTATAACAATAATAGTATAAATTTTCCTATCTTCTATGGAAAAATTTAGAACAGAACTTTAAATTTTTATGCCTTTTGAGAAATTGAGAACTGAAGTGGAAGCTTTTTTCATTTTCTTTGGTAAAATTCAGAATTGAGTTAACTTTTTCTCTTCTTTAAGAAAATTCAGAAGAGAACTTGAACATTTTGCACTTCTTCGAGAAAACTCAGAATTAAAGTGTTAATCCCCGTGTAAAATCTTTCCACTCGGAGATTTTTTATTTTCTTTGGAGAAAATAAAATTGGACTATAACTTTTTTCTTTTCTGTGAGAAAATTCAGAAGAGAACTTGAACTTTTTTTAACTTCGTTGTGAAAACTCAGAACTAAATTGGAACCTTTTCTCTTTTCTTTGAAAACATTCAGAAGAGAACTTAAACTTTTCTTCACTTCTTTGAGAAAATGTAGAATTAAAGCAGAACCTTTTCTCTTCTTGGAGGAAAAACTCGGAATCAAAGTATCTACGGTAAAATTTAGAACAGAACTTTAAATATTTCATCTCTTTGAGAAAAACCAGAACTGATCTGTAACTTATTTCTTTTTCATTGAGAAAATTCTGAAGAGAACTTGAACTTTTCTTCACTTCATTGAGAAAATTAAAATTAAAGTGAAACTTTTTATTTTCATTGAAAATATACACAATAATAGTATAACTTTTCCTATCTTCTATGAAAGTCTTCACTTCGTTGAGAAAATATGGAATTAAAGCAGAACCTTTTCTCATCTTGGAGGAAAAATTCGGAATCGAAGTATCTCCGGTAAAATTTAGAACAGAACTTTAAATTTTTCATCTCTTTGAGAAAAACCAGAACTGATCTGTAACTTATTTCTTTTTCATTGAGAAAATTCTGAAGAGAACTTGAACTTTTCTTCACTTCATTGAGAAATTTAAAATTAAAGCGAAATTTTTTATTTTCATTGAAAATATACAGAATCATAATATAACTTTTCCTATCTTCTATGGAACTTTTTAGAACAGAACTTTAAATTTTTTATGCCTTTTGAGAAATTAAGAACTGACTAGGAAGCTTTTTTCATTTTCTTTGGTAAAATTCAGAATTGAGTTAACTATTTCCCTTCTTTATGAAAATTCGGATTTAAAATTAAGAAAATTTAGAATTAAAATGAAACTTTTTATCTTCATGGAAAATATTAACCATCATAGTATAACTTTTCCTATCTTCTATGGAACTTTTTAGAACAGAACTTTAAATTTTTTATGTCTTTGAGAAATTAAGAACTGAAGAGGAAGCTTATTTCATTTTCTTTGGTAAATTTCAGAATTGTGCAAAATTTTTCTCTTCTTTAAGAAAATTCAGAAGAGAACTCAGAAGAGTGTAGCTCCTTATCGTCATTTTAAATCTCGGTTGTTTTATTTTAATGTAAATTTGAGTAGTACTGTTTTTTAAACTTGCATGTAGCTTGCTTTGATTTAACCATTATTTAATCATTAGCTGAATGTTTTTTTTTTTTTTTTTTTTGTAAATCACAATTCTTTAGAATCAAATTGGGGAACGCAAATTTAGAAATATCATACAAGCTACATTCTCTATACCTGAGAGAGCCAAGCCAAAACACTGAAAAACGAAACGTCAAATCTTGCATTTGAAATGGTACCAGATTTATAATTAATATTATAACCCGTTATACCCAAATAAAGTTGACTCAAGGAAGAAATGCTTTCGCCGTGCCACCAATAACCTGACGACAGAGCGGGCAGTTTGCTAAGGCAGAAGTATAGCTGGAACAAGATGCAAGATGGCCGCATGGCAAAAATATGACTTCGATTCGCTTGTCCAGTCATACTTTACACTTATATAGTTCTTCAATTGCTTCTTCAAACTTGTCCACATCCATTGCTTCTTCAAGACTTCTTCTTGGAGAGACGACATTTACTATGACAGGAGGCTCACCAGGTGGAATCTCATTTGGCTGTGGAGCGGGAGCCCCATGCCACGCAAGAGAGATGTTCTCACCAACTTCGGCATTGGAACGAGGATCGGCTGAAACGGCTGGTTCTTCCGGGAGCTGATACCAACTGGTGGGTTCTGAAGCTTCTGGCCCTTGGAGTGCCGATGATCCAAATTCCTGGTCAATTTCCGAGACATCGCGAGTTCTTATTCTTGGCAAATTCGTTTCTGTTCCACTAGGAGGAACACTAGGAATTCTAAATTCATCGCAAATTCTTATTCCTGGAAAATTCGTTTCTGTTCCACTTGAGGAGGGGACAGAGGATGAAGTCTCGACTTGCTGATCGGGTATTTCAAGGGCAGCAATAATCAACGCGTTAACCGCCGTAAATCCTGGGCCTGCTAGTTGCCGGTTTCTCGATCTATTATATCGCTCAAAAATATCATAGCCTCCGGGTACAGCAGGAGGTAAACTTATAAGTGGGGCTTCGGAGCCATTTGTAGCTTCAGCTGGAATGTTTCCAACATCACATCCCCGCACAAAGGGGCATATTTCAAAGTGTCTTCTATGTTCTTCCATAGGCACATCTCCCTCCTCCCAATGTCCAACCACCCCTGCACAAAAAGCACACTGAACCTGGTCACCATGGCCGACAAAAAAGAATCCAGCTTTAGCTAATTCTCTGGTGTCAATAAAATCCTTCGTCCACCTCCATTAAATGTCATTAGTCTAACATCCTCTCGTTCAAGAGCTCGACGTTCTTCTTGTGACAATAAAGGGCGGGGGGAACTCATAGACAAAAATGGACAATCCGGGCTTAAGTTTAAGTGCCTAGCAATAGCTTGATCGTTACAATTCCAGTCACTAATTCTTTTTTTGCAGGCAAAACACTCCACTTCAGTACCTGTGCCTGTGTAATAAAAACCGGCACGTGCTATTATTCCTGCAGACAGTGGCGCAGACGAGGGCCAACAACGAAAAGTGTTTATTCTTTGTTCCAAGTTTTCAAAACGCATTGGTTGAATGTTTGAATGCTAGCTGAATGTTTAAGTCACGTATCAAGTACCAAGAACCTAACAAAAAATTCAACTAATTTTAAAATTTTTAGGTATTTATCTAGTCTAAATTAAAAGATTAAAACTATTGCTCAGATACCATAAGTATTTTTGCAGTTTATAACTTTACCGATTCTGAACTGAAAACGAAAATAAAATAAAAATTTATTTTTTAAATTTTTACGTCAAGTCGCTCATTACGTCATATATGGTTATTTAGTAATATTTTATATTACTATATTTTATATTTCATGATTACAAAATGTAATTAGAGGTCGTTCTTTATTGTAATATTTATTGTAAAATATAGGCGAGAAATCGTTCTTTACTGCAATGCTAGCTACTGCTGTAACCCGGATACTGTGAATCAGTTACCACTTGGGTTTTCTTTTATGCTATATCATTACAAACAGGAAAAAGCCTACGGCTTTTTCTTCTTTGAAATAGTAAGCGACGAACCTCAAGTAACTACCCCTGGAACCACCATTTATCAGTTACTATGGATGAGAGATCGTTCTTTACTGTAAATCTTAAGGAACATAACTAAAATTTCTTAATGTAATAAAAATAATTTGTTTTAATTACAAGAAGTTTTTAACCCCATTGATTTTCTTTAAAATGAGCCATTAAACAACTCTCTACGATGTTCCAGTGCCAAGCTATCTGTTGAATTACTAACCTAAACTATAATTAAGTGGCGTATAAAATTTAGTATAGGCAAGAAGTCGTTCTTTATTATATTTTATTTCAAAACGTCATGGCGCAATGGTATTATTTCATGACGTCTTCAGAAACAACAATATAATTTCGTGTTTTTCTATTCACGTCATAGCTCTAATATAAAACTATGATGAAATTCATTATTTATCTAGTAGGGTTTCAGACAAGGTAGTTCTAATGATGTACTTTTGTTTTGATCTGACTCTATTTTTAGGAGTTTTGGGTTTTTATATTTATTTCTTAGCATTGGACTGATCGTCTCTTACTAGGTTGCTAGCTACTGCTGCAACCCAAATTCACATATATATATTTATGAGAGGCAGCCTGGCCGAGTAGTCCAAGGCACTGGTGTTAGCCACCAGTCTCTTCGGTGGCGTGGGTTCAAATCTTACCGCTGGTATACGATTATGTTTGAAAGACTGCAGTGTGAAAAGACATCAAAAATGCAGTTTTTGGTAGAATAATTTATTCTCTTTTAGAAATAATTTATTTTAGTTACTATAAATTTGTAACTCAATTAATTTCCTTTAAAATGAGCTATTGAACAACTCTCTACGATGTTCCAGTGCCAAGCTATCTCTGGAAACAAAAGAAAAAAAAATATTCCGTTTAGGCAGAATGTTGTAGTAGCTGCCACTTTTCTTGATTTTCAAGCCAATATATTTCCCTTGCTGTTCTCAAGCCAAGGGACAGAAAGTTTAGTATACAGGGGTTTCGGATAAGGCGGTTCTAATGGTGTACTTTTTGTTTTGATCAAACTCATTTTTTTAGGAGCTATGGGTTTTTATATTTCTGAACATTGGACGTGATCGTCTCTTACTAGGTTGCTAGCTACCGCTGCAACCCGGATATAGGCAACAGTTTGTTCCTTATAATACTAACTATTATTTTAATCCTTCGGTTACTATGGGGTAAAATTCATTCTTTAATGTAATTTTATATTTCTTAACATTAGACGTGATCGTAAGAGATCTTTCTGTCCGAAGTGGTGGTACAGCCCTTCCTAGCATCAATTCGCAGCCACTGGTCACATCAGTTCACAGTCATCTCAATTCACTGGCCAACCTCAGAATTAATGCCCATCGAGGCCCTGAGCACCCTGATAAAACAACTTTTGAAGCTAGGTTACAAACTTTTGCTAATTGGCATTACCATGAGCGGATGGATCCTCGCAAACTTGCCGAAGCTGGATTTTTCTATCTGGGAGAGTCAGATAAGGTGAAATGTTTTCATTGTGATATAGGTTTGTGCAACTGGGAGGAAACAGATGACCCTTGGGTTGAACATGCAAGGTGGTTTAGAGACTGTGTATTTTTAATTCTGTCAAAGGGAGATGAATTTATTAAGGAAATCAAAGAGTTACTTAAAAGGAAAGCAGAGGCCAAAAACACTGAAAGTGAAAGAAGGCTGGAAGAAAAACTGAAGAAAGAAATTGAAGGATCCGTGGCCAAGATGGCAATGGAAGTTGTAGAAGCTACCGAAGTGAGACAAGCTATTTTGAATCAGTTGAAGAGAACAGGCCAAGGATTTACAGCGATTGATGCGTTGATTATTGCTGCCCTTGAAATACCCGATCAGCAAGTCGAGACTTCATCCTCTGTCCCCTCCTCAAGTGGAACAGAAACGAATTTGCCAGGAATAAGAATTCGCGATGAATTTAGAATTCCTAGTGTTCCTCCTAGTGGAACAGAAACGAATTTTCCAAGAATAAGAACTCGCGATGTCTCGGAAATTGACCAGGAATTTGGATCATCGGCACTCCAAGAGCCAGAAGCTTCAGAACCCATCAGTTGGTATCAGCTCCCAGAAGAACCAGCCGTTTCAGCCGATCCTCGTTCCAATGCCGAAGTTGGTGAGGACATCTCTCCTGCGTGGCATGGGGCTCCCGCTCCACAGCCAAATGAGATTCCACCTGGTGAGCCTCCTGTCATAGTAAATTCCGTCTCTCCAAGAAAAGTCTTGAAGAAGCAATGGATGTGGACAAGTTTGAAGAAGCAATTGAAGAACTATAAAAGTGTAAAGTATGTTTGGACAAGCGAATCGAAGTCATATTTTTACCATGCGGCCATCTTGCATCTTGTTCCAGCTGTACTTCTGCCTTAGCAAACTGCCCGCTCTGTCGTCAGGTTATTGGTGGCACGGCGAAAGCATTTCTTCCTTGAGTCAACTTTATTTGGGTATAACGGGTTATAATATTAATTATAAATCTGGTACCATTTCAAATGCAAGATTTGACGTTTCGTTTTTCAGTGTTTTGGCTTGGCTCTCTCAGGTATAGAGAATGTAGCTTGTATGATATTTCTAAATTTGCGTTCCCCAATTTGATTCTAAAGAATTGTGATTTACAAAAAAAAAAGAAAAACATTCAGCTAATGATTAAATAATGGTTAAATCAAAGCAAGCTACATGCAAGTTTAAAAACAGTACTACACAAATTTACATTAAAATAAAACAACCGAGATTTGAAATGACGATAAGGAGCTACACTCTTCTGAGTTCTCTTCTGAATTTTCTTAAAGAAGAGAAAATTTTGCACAATTCTGAAATTTACCAAAGAAAATGAAATAAACTTCCTAGTCAGTTCTTAAATTCTCAAAAGGCATAAAAAATTTAAAGTTCTGTTCTAAAAAGTTCCATAGAAGATAGGAAAAGTTATACTATGATTGTTAATATTTTCCATGAAGATAAAAAGTTTCATTTTAATTCTAAATTTTCTTGATTTTAATTCCGAATTTTCATAAAGAAGAGAAATAGTTAACTCAATTCTGAATTTTACCAAAGAAAATGAAAAAAACTTCCTAGTCAGTTCTTAAATTCTCAAAAGGCATAAAAAATTTAAAGTTCTGTTCTAAAAAGTTCCATAGAAGATAGGAAAAGTTATACTATGATTGTATATTTTCAATGAAAATAAAAAATTTCGCTTTAATATTAAATTTCTCAATGAAGTGAAGAAAAATTCAAGTTCTCTTCAGAATTTTCTCAATGAAAAAGAAATAAGTTACAGATCAGTTCTGGTTTTTCTCAAAGAGATGAAAAATTTTAAGTTCTGTTCTAAATTTTACCGTAGATACTTCGATTCCGAATTTTTCCTCCAAGATGGGAAAAGGTTCTGCTTTAGTTCCATATTTTCTCAACGAAGTGAAGACTTCCATAGAAGATAGGAAGAGTTATACTATTATTGTGTATATTTTCAATGAAAATAAAAAGTTTCACTTGAATTTTAATTTTCTTAATGAAGTCAAGAAAAGTTCAAGTTCTCTTCAGAATTTTCTCAATGAAAAAGAAATAAGTTACAGATAAGTTCTGGTTTTTCTCAAAGAGATGAAAAATTTAAAGTTCTGTTCTAAATTTTACCGTAGATACTTTGATTCCGAATTTTTCCTCCAAGAAGAGAAAAGGTTCTGCTTTAATTCTATATTTTCTCAAACAAGTGAAGAAAAGTTTAAGTTCTCTTCTGAATGTTTTCAAAGAAAAGAGAAAAGGTTCCAATTTAGTTCTGAGTTTTCACAACGAAGTTAAGAAAAGTTCAAGTTCTCTTCTGAATTTTCTCACAGAAAGAAAAAAGTAATAGTCCAATTCTATTTTCTCCAAAGAAAATAAAAAATCTCCGAGTGGAAGGATTTTTCAACTCCGAAGATTAGCACTTTAATTCTGAGTTTTCTCGAAGAAGTGCAAAATGTTCAAGTTCTCTTCTGAATTTTCTTAAAGAAGAGAAAAAGTTAACTCAATTCTGAATTTTACCAAAGAAAATGAAAAAAGCTTCCACTTCAGTTCTTAATTTTTCAAAAGGCTAGGCTAACCTAACCTAACCTAACATATGGTTTTGGTATTTCTGTGCAATAATCTAATAAAGAAAATTCAGAAGAGAACTTGAACTTTTCTTCACTTCGTTGTGAAAATATAGAATTAAAGCAGAACCTTTTCCCTTCTTGGAGGAAAAATTCAGAATCAAAGTATCTACGGTAAAATTTAGAACAGAACTTTAAATTTTTCATCTCTTTGAGAAAAACCAGAACTGATCTGTAGCTTATTTCTTTTTCATTGAGAAAATTCTGAAGAGAACTTGAACTTTTCTTCACTTCATTGAGAAAATTAGAATTAAAGTGAAACTTTTTATTTTCATTAAAAATATACACAATCATAGTATAACTTTTCCTATCTTCTCACTTCGTTGTAAAAACTCAGAACTAATGTGGAACCTTTTCTCTTTTCTTTGAAAACATTCAGAAGAGAACTTGACAAATTTACCAACTAAAATGAAAAAAGCTTCCACTTCAGTTCTTAATTTCTCAAAGACATAAAAAATTTAATGTTCTGTACTAAGTTTTTCCATAGAACATAGGAAAAGTTATACTATGATTGTGAATATTTTCCATGAAGATAAAAAGTTTCATTTTAATTCTAAATTTTCTTAATTTTAATTCCGAATTTTCTTAAAGAAGAGAAATAGTTAACTCAATTCTGAATTTTACCAAAGAAAATGAAAAAAACTTCCTAGTCAGTGCTTAATTTCTCAAAAGGCATAAAAAATTTAAAGTTCTGTTCTAAAAAGTTCCATAGAAGATAGGAAAAGTTATACTATTATTGTGTGTATTTTCAATGAAAATAAAAAGTTTCACTTTAATTTTATTTTTCTCAATGAAGTGAAGAAAAGTTCAAGTTCTCTTCAGAAGTTTCTCAATGAAAAAGAAATAAGTTACAGATCAGTTCTGGTTTTTCTCAAAGAGATGAAAAATTTAAAGCTCTGTTCTAAATTTTACCGTAGATACTTCGATTCCGAATTTTTCCTCCAAGAAGAGAAAAGGTTCTGCTTTAATTCCATATTTTCTCAAAGAAGTGAAGAAAAGTTGAAGTTCTCTTCATCTTTCAGAACAAGTTCTTTACATAATATCGTTCCTAAACCAATTTTACAACTTGAAGTACTCATTTTTTTCACCACAACTTTGCCTTACAGCTTTTTGCACACCCCAACACCAAGCAATACTTTTCAAAAGGTTTTATCATATCTTTTCAGAACAGGTTATTTACGTAATGTCCTTCCTAAACCAATATTACAAGTTGAAGTACTCATCTTTTTCACCCACAACTTTACTTTATGACTTTTTGCACACCACAACATCAAGCAATACTTTTCAAAAGGCTTTATTATATCTTTTCAGAACATGTTCTTTACGTAATGTCCCTACTGAACCAATTTTACAAGTTGAAGTACTCATCCTTTTCACCACAACTTTATTTTATGACTTTTTGCATGCCCCAACACCAAGCAATACTTTTCAAAAGGTTTTATCATATCTTTTCAGAACAGGTTATTTACGTAATGTCCTTCCTAAACCAATGTTACAACTTGAAGTACTCATCTTTTTCACCCACAACTTTACTTTACGGCTTTTTGCATACCTCAACACCAAGCAATACTTTTCAAAGGCTTTATTATATCTTTTCAGAACAATTTTTTACGTAATGTCCCTCCTAAACCAATTTTACAAGTTGAAGTACTCATCTTTTCCACCACAACTTTATTTTACGACTTTTTGCATACCCCAACATCAAGCAATACTTTTCAAAAGGCTTTATTATATCTTTTCAGAAAAAATTGTTTACGTAATGTCCTTCCTAAACCAATTTTACAAGTTGAAGTATTCATCCTTTTCACCCACAACTTTACTTTACGACTTTTTGCAAACCCCAACACCAAGCAATACTTTTCAAACGTCTTTATTATATCTTTTCAGAACAAATTCTTTACGTAATGTCCCTCCTAAACCAATTTTACAAGTTGAAGTACTCATCTTGTTCACCACAACTTTGCTTTACGACTTTTCGCATACTCCAACATCAAGCAATACTTTTCAAAAAGCTTTATTATATCTTTCAGAACAAGTTCTTTACATAATATCGTTCCTAAACCAATTTTACAACTTGAAGTACTCATCTTTTTCACCACAACTTTACCTTACAGCTTTTTGCACACCCCAACATCAAGCAATACTTTTCAAAAGGCTTTATTATATCTTTTCAGAACAAGTTATTTACGTAATGTCCTTCCTAAACCAATATTACAAGTTGAAGTACTCATCTTTCTCACCCACAACTTTACTTTATGACTTTTTACACACCCCAACATCAAGCAATACTTTTCAAAAGGCTTTATTATATCTTTTCAGAACAAGTTCTTTACGTAATGTCCCTACTGAACCAATTTTACAAGTTGAAGTACTCATCCTTTTCACTACAACTTTACTTTACGACTTTTTGCATACCCCAACATCAAGCAATACTTTTCAAAAGGTTTTATTATATCTTTTCAGAACAAGTTATTTACGTAATGTCCTTCGTAAACCAATATTACAACTTGAAGTACTCATCTTTTTCACCCACAACTTTACTTTACGACTTTTTGCATACCCCAACATCAAGCAATACTTTTCAAAAGGTTTTATTATATCTTTTCAGAAAAAGTTTTTTACGTAATGTCCCTCCTAAACCAATTTTACAAGTTGAAGTACTCATCATTTTCACCCACAATTTTACTTTACGACTTTTCGCAAACCCCAACATTTTTCATAGAAGATTGAAGAAAGTTATACATTGATTGACAAAAGTTAGCTCAATTCGGAATTACTAAAGAACTTACAGATCAATTCTATTTTTTCAAGAAATAAAAAGGTTACACTTCAGTTCTTAATTTCTCAAAGACATAAAAAATTAAAGTTCTGTTCTAAATTTTTCCATAGAAGATAGGAAAAGTTATACTATGATTGTGTATATTTTCCATGAAGATAAAAAGTTTCACTCTAATTCTAAATTTTTATAATTTCATCTGAGATTTTTCTCAAAGAGATGAAAAAATTTGAATTTCTTTTCTAAATTTTATCCTTGATATATCGATTCTGAATTTTTCATACAAGAAGAGAAAAAGTTCAGCTTTAATTACATATTTTCTCAAAGAAGTGAAGAAAACTTCAAGTTCTGTTCCAAATTTTTCATAGAAGATAGAAAAAAGTTATACATTGATCGTGATTATTCGCCATGATGATAAGGAGCTACACTTTAATTCTGAGCTCTCTCGAAGAAGTGCAAAATGTTCAAGTTCTCTTCTGAATTTTCTTAAAGAAGAGAAAAATTTAGTACAATTCTGAAATTTACCAAAGAAAATGTAAAAAGCTTCCACTTCAGTTCTTAATTTCTCAAATGACATAAAAAATTTAAGTTCTGTTCTAAATTTTTCCATAGAAGATAGGAAAAGTTATACTATGATTGTGAATATTTTCCATGAGGATAAAGTTTCATTTTAATTCTAAATTTTCTTAATTTTAATTCCGATTTTTCTCAAAGAGATGAAAAATTTAAAGTTCTCTTCCAAATTTTCCTTAGAAGATAGAAAAAAGTTGTACTTTGAAAGTGAATATTCACCATGACGATAAGGAGCTACGTTTTAATTCCGAGTTTTCTCGAAGAAGTGCAAAATGTTCAAGTTCTCTTCTGAATTTTCTTAAAGAAGAGAAAAAGTTAACACAATTCTGAATTTTACCAAAGAAAATGAAAAAAGCTTCCACTTCAGTGGAAATTTTACCAAAGAAAATGAAAAAAGCTTCCACTTCAGTTCTTAATTTCTCAAAAGGCATAAAAAATTTAAGTTCTGTTCTAAATTTTTTCATAGAAGATAGGAAAAGTTATACTATGATTGTGTATATTTTCAATGAAAATAGAATGTTTCACTTCAATTCTAATTTTCTCAATTAAGTGAAGAAAAGTTCAAGTTCTCTTCAGAATTTTCTCAATGAAAAGAAATAAGTTACAGATCAGTTCTGGTTTTTCTCAAAGAGATGAAAAATTTAAAGTTCTCTTCCAAATTTTTCTTAGAAGATATAAAAAAGTTATACTTTGATCGTAAATATCCACCATGACGATAAGGAGTTACACCTTAATTCTGAGTTTTCTCGAAGAAGTGCAAAATGTTCACGTTCTCTTCTGAATTTTCTTAAAGAAGAGAAAAAGTTAACTCAATTCTGAATTTTACCAAAGAAAAAGAAAAAAGCTTCCACTTCAGTTCTTAATTTCTCAAAAGGCATAAAAAATTTAAAGTTCTGTTCTAAATTTTTCCATAGAAGATAGGAAAAGCTATACTATGATTGTGTATATTTTCAATGAAAATAAAAAGTTTCACTTTAATTCAAATTTTCTCAATGAAGTGAAGAAAAGCTCAAGTTCTCTTCAGAATTTTCTCAGTGAAAAAGAAATAAGTTACAGATCAGTTCGGGTTTTTCTCAAAGAGATGAAAAATTTAAAGTTCTGTTCTAAATTTTACCGTAGATACTTCGATTCGGAATTTTTCCTCCAAGAAGAGAAAAGGTTCTGTTTTAATTCTATATTTTATCAAAGAAGTGAAGAAAAGTTCAAGTTCTCTTCTGAATGTTTTAAAAAAAAAAGAGAAAAGGTTCGACTTTAATTCTGATATTTCACGACGAAGTGAAGAAAAGTTCAAGTTCTCTTCCAAATTTTTGTAGAAGATAGAACAAAGTTATAGTCCAATTCTATTTTCTAAAAGAAAGAAAATAAATAATCTCCGAGTGGAAGGACTTTGCACGGAGTAACAATTTAATTCTGAGTTTTCTTTAAGAAGTGCAAAATGTTCAAGTTCTCTTCTCAATTTTCTTAAAGAAGATAAAAAGTTAACTCAATTCTGAATTTTAGCAAAGAAAATGAAAAAAAACTTTCACTTCAGTTCTTAATTTCTCAAAAGGCATAAAAAATTTAGAATTCTGTTCTAAATTTTCCCATAGAAGATAGGAAAAGTTATACTATGATTGTGTGTATTTTCAATGAAAATAACAATTTTGACTTTAATTCTAATTTTCTCAATGAAGTGAGGAAAAGTTCAAGTTCTCTTCAGAATTTTCTCAATGAAAAAGAAATAAGTTACAGATCAGTTCTGGTTGTTGCTCAAAGAGATGAAAAATTTAAAGTTCTGTTCTAAATTTTACCGTAGATACTTCGATTCCGAATTTTTCGTCCAAAAAAAGGTTCTGCTTTAATTCTATATTTTCTCAAAGAAGGGAAGAAAAGTTCAAGTTCTCTTCTGAATGTTTTCAAAGGAAAGAGAAAAGGTTCCACATTAGTTCTGAGTTTTTACAACGAAGTGTTTACAACGAAGTTTTTACAACGAGTTTTCTCGAAGAAGTGCAAAATGTTCAAGTTCTCTTCTGTATTTTCTTAAAGAAGAGAAAAAGTTAACTCAATTCTAAATTTTAACAAAGAAAATGAAAAAAAGCTTCCACTTCAGTTCTTAATTTCTCAAAAGGTATAAAAAATTTAAAGTTCTGTTCTAAGCTTTTCCATAAAAGATAGGAAAAGTTACACTATGATTGTGTATATTTTTAATGAAAATAAAAAGTTTCACTTTAATTCTAATTTTCTCAATGAAGTGAAGAAAAGTTCAAGTTCTCTTCAGAATTTTCTCAATGAAAAAGAAATAAGCTACAGATCAGTTCTGGTTTTTCTCAAAGAGATGAAAAATTTAAAGTTCTGTTCTAAATTTTACCGTAGATAGTTTGATTCTGAATTTTTCCTCCAAGAAGAGAGAAGGTTCTGCTTTAATTCTATATTTTCTCAAAGAAGGGAAGAAAAGTTCAAGTTCTCTTCTGAATGTTTTCAAAGGAAAGAGAAAAGGTTCCACTTTAATTCTGAGTTTTCACAACGAAGTGAAGAAAAGTTCAAGTTCTCTTCTGAATTTTCTTTATTGCATTATTGCACAGAAATACCAAAACCATATGTTAGGTTAGGTTAGCCTATGTACGCCCGCGTACAATAGTGTAACAATCATAGCATAAATTTTCCTATCTTCTATTGAAAAATTTAGAACAGAACTTTAAATTTTTATGCCTTTTGAGAAATTGAGAACTGAAGTGGAAGCGTAAGTTCTCTTCTGAATTTTCTTTATTGGATTATTGCACAGAAATACCAAAACCATATGTTAGGTTAGGTTAGGTTAGCCTAGCCTTTTGAAAAATTAAGAACTGAAGTGGAAGCTTTTTTCATTTTCTTTGGTAAAATTCAGAATTGAGTTAAATTTTTCTCTTCTTTAAGAAAATTCAGAATAGAACTTGAACATTTTGCACTTCTTCGAGAAAACTCAGAATTAAAGTGTTAATCCCCGTGTAAAATCCTTCCACTCGGAGATTTTTTATTTTCTCTGGAGAAAATAGAATTGGACTATAACTTTTTTCTTTTCTGTGAGAAAATTCAGAAGAGAACTTGAACTTTTCTTAACTTCGTTGTGAAAACTCAGAACTAAATTGGAACCTTTTCTCTTTTCTTTGAAAACATTCAGAAGAGAACTTGAACTTTTCTTCACTTCTTTGAGAAAATATAGAATTAAAGCAGAACCTTTTCTCTTCTTGGAGGAAAAATTCGGAATCGAAGTATCTACGGTAAAATTTAGAACAGAGCTTTAAATTTTTCATCTCTTTGAGAAAAACCAGAACTGATCTGTTACTTATTTCTTTTTCATTGAGAAAATTCTGAAGAGAACTTGAACTTTTCTTCACTTCATTGAGAAAATTAAAATTAAAGTGAAACTTTTTATTTTCATTGAAAATATACACAATCATAGTATAACTTTTCCTATCTTCTATGGAACTTTTTAGAACAGAACTTTAAATTTTTTATGCCTTTTGAGAAATTAAGCACTGACTAGGAAGCTTTTTTCATTTTCTTTTGTAAAATTCAGAATTGAGTTAACTATTTCTCTTCTTTAAGAAAATTCGGAATTAAAATTAAGAAAATTTAGAATTAAAATGAAACTTTTTATCTTCATAGAAAATATACACAATAATAGTATAACTTTTCCTATCTTCTATGGAACTTTTTAGAACAGAACATTAAATTTTTTATGTCTTTGAGAAATTAAGAACTGAAGTGGAAGCTTTTTTCATTTTCTTTGGTAAATTTGTCAAGTTCTCTTCTGAATGTTTTCAAAGAAAAGAGAAAAGGTTCCACATTAGTTCTGAGTTTTTACAACGTAGTGAGAAGATAGGAAAAGTTATACTATGATTGTGTATATTTTTAATGAAAATAAAAAGTTTCACTTTAATTCTAATTTTCTTAATGAAGTGAAGAAAAGTTCAATTTCTCCTCAGAATTTTCTTCTATGAAATCTGAGCTAATAAGGGTTTTTGACCGTAAACTCTAGTTTCTTGTAAGAAAATTATGGAAAATACAATGCAACCGAGTCTCTCAACCCCCGTAAAGCTCTTTTAACAGATACAAGAACTACTTATTTAACACAAAAATTTCGTTTTTAATGGGCACCAAGTAAAGAAAAACCACACGGAATCAGGCAACCGAGTCTCTCAAACCCCGTAAAGCTCTTTTAACAGATACAAGAACTACTTATTTAACACAAAAACTTCGTTCTTAATGAGGACTAAGTAAAGAAAAACCACACGGAATCAGGCAACTGACTCTCTCAAACCCCTTAAAGCTCTTTTAAAAGATACAAAAACTACTTATTTAACACAAAAATTTCGTTTTTAATGGGGGCACCAAGTAAAGAAAAACCACACGGAATCAGGCAACCGAGTCTCTCAAACCCCGTAAAGCTCTTTTAAAAGATACAAGAACTACTTATTTAACACAAAAATTTTGTTTTTAATGGGCACCAAGTAAAGAAAAACCACACGGAATCAGGCAACAGAGTCTCTCAAACCCCGTAAAGCTCTTTTAAAAGATACAAAAACTACTTATTTAACACAAAACTTTCGTTTTTAATGGGCACCAAGTAAAGAAAAACCACACGGAATCAGGCAACCGAGTCTCTCAAACCCCGTAAAGCTCTTTTAAAAGATACAAGAACTACTTATTTAACACAAAAATTTTGTTTTTAATGGGCACCAAGTAAAGAAAAACCACACGGAATCAGGCAACAGAGTCTCTCAAACCCCATAAAGCTCTTTTAAAAGATACAAGAACTACTTATTTAACACAAAACTTTCGTTTTTAATGGGCACCAAGTAAAGAAAAACCACACGAAATCAGGCAACAGAGTCTCTCAAACCCCGTAAAGCTCTTTTAAAAGATACAAGAACTACTTATTTAACACAAAAATTTCGTTTTTAATGGGTACCAAGTAAAGAAAAACCATACAGAATCAGGCAACAGAGTCTCTCAAACCCCGTAAAGCTCTTTTAAAAGATACAAGAACTACTTATTTAACACAAAAATTTCGTTTTTAATGGGCACCAAGTAAAGACAAACCACACGGAATCAGGCAACCGAGTCTCTCAAACTCCGTAAAGTTCTTTTAAAAGATACAAGAACTACTTATTTAACACAAAAATTTAGTTTTTAATGGGCACCAAGTAAAGAAAAACCACACGGAATCAGGCAACAGAGTCTCTCAAACCCCGTAAAGCTCTTTTAAAAGATACAAGAACTACTTATTTAACACAAAAATTTCGTTTTTAATGGGCACCAAGTAAAGAAAAACCACTCGGAATCAGGCAACCGAGTCTCTCAAACCCCGTAAAGCTGTTTTAAAAGATACAAGAACTACTTATTTAAGACAAAAATTTCGTTTTTAATGGGCACCAAGTAAAGAAAAACCACACGGAATCAGGCAACAGAGTCTCTCAAACCCCGTAAAGCTCTTTTAAAAGATACAAGAACCACTTGTTTAACACAAAAATTTCGTTATTAATGGGCACCAGGTAAAGAAAAAAAACCACATGGAATCAGGCAACAGAGTCTCTCAAACCCCATAAAGCTCTTTTAAAAGATACAAGAACTACTTATTTAACACAAAAATTTCGTTTTTAATGGGCACCAAGTAAAGAAAAACCACACGGAATCAGGCAACTGAGTCTCTCAAACCCCGTAAAGCTCTTTTAAAAGATACAAGAACTACTTATTTAACACAAAAATTTCGTTTTTAATGGGTACCAGGTAAAGAAAACCACATGGAATCAGGCAACAGAGTCTCTCAAACCCCGTAAAGCTCTTTTAAAAGATACAAGAACTACTTATTTAACAAAAAAAAATTCGTTTTTAATGAGCACTAAGTAAAAAAAAACCACACGGAATCAGGCAACAGTTGACAACACTGTCCAAACATCCCTTGTGTATTATACAGTACACAATCAACCCATCTCCCCCCAAAAAGTATTTTATTCAGAGATTTCATGTTAAAAAATTATCCAATCACTAGTTAGAATTAATCACACTCCTATTATTCAAAACATTAATTAATATCGTTCATAGTGTCCAATTTGCGAATTCCTTATCCCTTTTTGCAAAAATGTCAATCAAAACAATTCCTTAATTCGCAATTTGACAATCTCTAGTTTTCAATAAAAAAAAAAACAGCGGGGAATCCCCGCTCGTAATTGCTAATCACTTTAACCCTTTTTCTCCAAAGGTGACAAGGAACGTAATCTCCTCAAAACTTAATTTTTTTGGCAATTTGCACGTGAAACTGTGTGAGGGAGTTCTGACTCAATAGCATAGGAAGGAACGTAAAGGACCAGAATAGCATAGGAAGGAACATAAAGGACCAGAATAGCATAGGAAGGAACATAATCTACCCAAATAGCAAAGGAAGGAACATAATCTACCCAAATAGCACAGGAAGGAACATAATCTACCCAAAGTATAACATAGGACTCTACTATCATCAGACTTCTGAGAATTTCAACATTGGATTTGCGCAATAGCTCCAAGAGGTCTTAGCAAGCACAACTAATATAATGAATGATTTTCAGTATAATTGATATTAGCGTAAGAATAGAATTTAAGAATAGAAGAGTTTGACTCTACTCCTATATTTATTCATCGAGATATATTGCAATAATGAGTGGAATATTTACACTATTAGAAGTTGATAGTGGAGCTGGTAGCAGAAGCAGCGATACAAGGGTACCAAATATTGTGGTAGAAATCACAAGAGGATCACGGCTTTGTCTTGAATGGCATGAAGTATATACAAGATACGTGTTATCATTGAGTAAATTTAAATTGGAGGACCAATTATGCTTCGCTGCAAAAGTTGATATAGCACATATACATAGACTTCAAAGTACCTTAAATGCAAGAGTGAAGTATATTGAGGACAATAAGTTATATCGGTAATTGTATATGTGTAATATATATTATTGTTGTAATTATGATCACACACAATAAAATTGTTTCGAAATAAAAAATGTTCCCTTTCTATTTGTTAGATTTTTTAGGTTATCGAGTATTCTTGAAGTAGAACGAATCGTAGTTAGTCTAGAGTCAGCAGTGAGGAGTGGTAGTATTGAAAAATGAATAAATTTGAGAAAGAGAGAGTTAGGTCGAATCTTGTAATTATGGAAAAACATTTGATTCTAGATGACGATTTTCTTGAGTTATCTCTTCAACGGAAGATATTTTCTCAGGAAACACTTCACAATATAATGAAAACTGATTCACCAGCTACGGACTATTGTATGAAGGTTTTACGACGTGACTCGAATGCTTTTACTGTGTATTAATTGAAACAAAGCAGAATAATATCGTGGATATACTTTTGAAAACATTGCTATAGATTCTATGTAGATGACTCTCTTCAAAACAGATTATGTACATCACAGAGTTACTCTTCTCTCCCTCTATCCCGCAACTGAATTTATCAAACATGGATCAGTTTCATTTTAGCTGTGAGAGAGTTGACATCTGAAACCAAAAATGTTCTATACATGCCCACTATGTATGTATACTCTTGGCAGTTGGTCATCATGTGAGAATTGTACAATTATTGATGAGTATAATGAAAAGTGTAAATTATGCAACCCGTGTAAATTACATAGAGGATATGCAGTACAAATTAAAGGCTGTAATTCATGTCTTAAAGAGATTTGTGACTCCCACTCTAGAGGGCAACTATGCTCCAATTGTCACTAAGACAAATGTTATCAGTGGGAGAATACTTATCCTAGCATGATTGTAAAAAACCCTAAACGAGATTTTAGCTTATTTATACGTGATTGGTATAGTCGTGGTTTTAAATTATTTTGGGAGGAAGTATCAGGTCTACGATTCAGCTGTTGGGGTAACAAGACAATTTGGTTTCTACGTCATCGTTGTGACAACACTGCCTATTATGACTATAAACCAAGTGATTTTTATTTGGCTGTTACAGAATGTGATTCACCAATTAAAAACACTGTATGTGATATTGCTTCAAATATACAAATTGAAACACGTGAATTTCACAAAATGAATGCAAATAGTATTATTGACTATACAAAAAGATATTATACGAGTGAAGATACATTGTACTGTAGAAAATGTGACCCAGATTTTGCAGCCAATCAAGATCAATATACAGTGAATTAAAATGATCTACCAGCATTAGTTGTTCTCGACAGTTGCCAGTATACCAAAGAAGAAATCTAAATTGTAGAATAAATACATTGTCGTTGTATATATATATTTATATTAATAAACAAATTTACATACATTTTTAAAACACTTTACTCGTAGGGGCACTAAAATCCATATTATACAGGTCTGAGAGGATATTTTCCACCATAAAGTCATTATGACGTGGATTGTCTAAGTAAATGTTGAGAAACTGCTTGTAAGTATAGCCGCGACATCTAAAAACGAAATATAGTAGCCGTGGAAACGGCAACTTTTAGTCACTAGATCCTGCACTCTCGTCTGGTTTTGAATAATAGTTTTCCCACTGCTTTCAATATATTTGTGTTGATGAGTTGATGAGTTACAAGCAACAAAACTATCGGGAAACAATAAAATTAGCAAAACTTAATATATAGCATTGGGCTATATCAAGCTCCATGAAGGGGGGGGGGGGAGTGCTGGTACAAAATTGTGATGGTAGAGATTATTTAATGCTGGCGTTGAATTGGGAATAAAACGGTATATTTTGTTGTTTTTATCCCTCTAGTTGACTTTATGTACATATAATCAGAATTCTGAATTCTTTTGAATCCAAAATGTCATTTTTGTTGCTTAATTTTACATATTTCTGCTGTACTTGTTCCAGCTATTGATTCGTGGAAAAATGGTAGAAAACTCAGTTTTAAGGTATGCATTGACGTATGATGGAGCAATTTTACATTCTGGTATCCTTGGTACTTAAAAAAAAATCTACTCCCTTGTTTGATCTCTTTAGCGAATTCAAATAAAATCTGAAAAGTCCTATAAAATATAATACTTTTTAAGGGTATTTAACTATCCCAAACATAAGTAGTTATTAAAGATGGCAGCACTATTTCTATTTACGGCTAAATCCAGTTGTGTTTCTTTTGTAAATTGACTAACGCCTAGGCCACATTAACCTATAATGTTATTAGTTTATAAAATCAAAATTACGCAAGACTACAGCACAAATTAGGTAAGCTGTTCGAAATCTCTCGAGTCAAACAGTGTTCAACTTTCAAGCATAAAATTCTTGATTGACCAATCAGAGTTGAGATGTAAGGCATATTTTTTTTAACCAGAAAAAATAAAGCTTGGAACAGTGATTTTCCATCCGTAACAGAAATCTGACAAAAGTTAAGATGACGTAGCATTAGTACAGAGGAGTTGGAAACAGATTAGTGCTGGTGCAAACTTTTTAACAAATTTCCTGTAATTTTAATTTTCCCCTTCTGAAATACAATTGTGGCGCTAAAATCAAGAAAAATCCTATGTCACTCATAAAACTTGGGTTTGTAATAAACAGATGTGACTATGGTGTGACTCGGCCATAATTTTTTTTTTTTAATTTTTCTTTTGCTGTCAATCTCCACAGAAATAGAACGACTTGAACAAGATAAAACCGAAATCGGTCAAGTAAATTTAAAATCAAGTTTTAAGGGACTTGAACCTCATGGTGTTTATTTAAAGGAAGCCCTCGTTTATCGATTCGTTTTAATGGTTTGCAATTCAGTGGGTTCCCAATTACTTTCCTAAATACAAATATCATTTACATATTTGGAACGTGCCCAGTCGAAGGACATGTTTTGTTGGCGATAGTAAACGAAATAAAGGCTTTGATTATCATTGACTTGATTTGTATTTTGTACGATAGTTCTTGTTTTATTTTCTAAAAATGAGTAGAACGTTGTGTTTGGTTATAACGCATTTCACTATATATAGTGTTATAATACTAATTTGTTGCGCTTTCAGTGGCTTCAATTGTGTAGAGGCGTGCTTGTTCCCCTCTTGATTTTTCCCTCCTACTAGGTTTTGAAAAGTCTTTTTTGGGGTTACTTTTATTGAGAAGTGCCTTAGTTTGGGATTTTTGGTGAAGAAAACGACAAACCTGCCCCCCCCCAAACATTAAAAAACTAATTTTGTCCCCTTTCCCAAATTTTCATGAACTGACGTACTAATCGCTTCTGCTATACTTGGGGGGTCTAGCAGTATTCTACTAGATATTATGCTGTTTAGAATTAACAATTGAAATAATAAGATAAGACAAAAATAAACATAAACGCTCAAAAGATATAAAAAGAATACTTAATAATACGAGTTAAACTATGGGGGTTAACCTTTTCTCACATTGCGAGTTAAGCTTTTCTCACGGTATAGAACATTGTGTATCCCTATACAATGTAATTCTACCGGGCAGCAAATTTGTAGACGCTCATAATATGATTATATGTTGCTTTTTTGCTGCCAATTGTTTTGTGTATAATTGTTACCGGGGATAATTTTATGTGTCGCCTCTTAGTTACCTCAGGTACCATATGTAACATTGTGAGTCGCTATACCAAATCGTTTTTTTTTTTTTTTTTTTTTTTTTTTAACAGGACATTTTCAGTATACCTGATGTTAAGAGATGCATTTTGGCAACTAAATCTCTTGGTAACCTGATTCTTAGTACCTCAGGACATAGTAAAGTTGTATGGACAGTCAAATATTTTTTGCAAATCAAGGAGGCTATATCTAATAGAACCTTCAATAGATTCTCGTATACCTATAAATTTGCGTTAGTCTTAAAGACAAATCCTACTTCGTTTTGTTGTCAATGGTTGGCCTATAATTTTGCTGCTGTTTATATAAAAATGGCTAAACAGTTTTGCTAATGTTCAATTTAATTAAAATTCTCTATAGGTTTGAACTTCAGAGTATTTTTAGCTGAATTCCACAACGGGTGATGAGTCTTCTTGAAAATAAGAGCCGAATTTGAGAATTCATGGAATATTCCATTGGTTCTTACCACGTATAAATTTTTAATCAACCCTATAAAACTTATAACCTTTTAGAAATGCAGTTACTTGTTCTAAAGCCTCCCTAGTACTCATTAACATTTCCATTGATGTTCTTTCTGGTTCCTTACTGCAGAATTAACAATGCGTTCTAACGCTTCAAGGCACTATCTACCATGGAAGTTTGAATCCTCCTTTTTGAAAAAGCATAATCGAAGAAGTTGAAATTAAAAACTGCCAATGAAATTGGCATAATAAGCTGTAAATATCTTCATGATTTACTCTTTTATTTTTAAGTTACTTTTATGAATTTCTAAATAGCCAGCTAAAAAATTCTAGATTTAGCTTAATTCTTCATTCTTCATTAGCGGTAATTCTTCATTAATTCTTCATTAGCGGTAATATCGCATGCAGGTAATTATAGTTAATAGTAAATATTTGTATTCATTTGCTCTTTTGACTTGGTTACTTTTAAGTATATCTCAACTGCAAGCCAAAAATCTCAATTTCATTGCAAAGTTTTCTTTTCCCCTTTTGGCAGCTTCTCAAGGGGAGAGCTACTCTATTTTTCAATAACTTGACAAAGATTAAAAAAATGGTCATTGTGATAAATATACTTTTGTTTTAATGACATACCCTTAGGAACCCCCTTCCCCACCCTTCAGCTCTTCCACGGAATGAGGATCAGATTCTAACCTCCTAAAGACATAGCTGAAAAAAAAATGAATAAAAAGGCCTAATTATTAATATCTATTACTCTTACTATATACTTTATTTCAGTATGAATCTATGGGTTTTGATAGAAACACTACCAGTCTGGTAGGAAAATAAGAACTAAAACTTCAAATACGAGTTTAATGCATAAAGTTTTAGATTATCAATTTTGTAATTAGATTATCAAACCTGGTACAATTTGGAACTGAACAAGATCAACAAAATGTTTCCTGAAAAATGTTTATTAGAATATTTGGAAAACAGCGATGAAAATCAGTGATGTCGATTGAATTTAGACAGGGATGGGGGGGGGGGCAAAAAATCTAGGGGGGCAAAAAATAATGAAAAATCATTATTCAAAATCTAGGGGGGGGGCAAATTTTACATTTTTTTTCAATAGAAATACCAATAAGGTTTTTTTCGATGGAAATATTCCCCAGAGATATTTTTTACAAATATAGAGTGGAAATTTAAGGAGAAAGCAAGTTACCCCTTTGCCCTCCCAATTGACGCCACCGGGGAAAATATTTCTACTGAAAAGAATTAGTTTGCAAAATTACTGTTGATACACTTGATTTTTTACTTAAAAAAAGAAAATCTGCACTATACTGATATTTGACAATAAAGTAGGTATAAAATTCAATAAGAGCAACATCTCAAATACTATGAACGTTCTTATTATTCGTCCTTAGGTGCAAACCAAAATTTAGCTTTTGTATTGCTCTCATACGACATAGTGAATTTTATCAAAAAGGAAAAGCGTAGTTCACAATTTAAAAAGGATACAAACCAAAAGCTTTTCTTATATGATAATTTCTCAAAATAATTTCTACTTTACATGTACTTTTCGATGTTGAGTCAAATTTGAGCTTTGGAAAAAGCCCTTCTTACAAACTTCACATTGATATGGTTTATCACCAGTATGAATTTTTTTATGTCTTGTTAAACTTCCACGCTCAGAAAAGCTTTCCTTACATACTTCACACTGATAGGGTTTAACTCCGCTGTGAAGGGTGTTATGTCTAGTCAAAGATGAGCTTGTATAGAAGCGCTTTTGGCATGTTTTACATTGATATGGTCTTTCACCTGTATGAATTTTTTTATGGACATTGAAAGCTGAACGATCAGAAAAGCTCTTCTTGCATTCTTCACACTGATATGGCTTATCACCAGTGTGAATCCTTCGATGGACCAGCAAAGCTGAAGGGTTAGAAAAGTTCTTTTTGCATACTTCACACTGATGTGGTTTATCTCCAGTGTGAGTTCTTCGGTGCATATTTAAATATGCACGCCGGGAAAATCTTTTCTGACATATTTCACATTCATATGGCTTTTCCCAAGTATGGAGGCTTCGTCGATGGATATTTTGATCTATACATGGATCTTCGGAAAGGCTGCTGTTGTCAAAACCAAGTTCGCAGGTAACAGTGTCCACAGGCTCGTTATCTCCGTAAAACGGTTCCAATCCTGGTCCAACGTAGGAACCGCTACAAAACTGAACACGTGAAATACCTAAAATAAAAACTAAAGGTCAACAAATACTTGTTACCAAGCTGTAAAAAGGCAGGCTGTAAAAATCTGACCAAGAATGTAAACAACATTATATATATATATATATATATATATATATATATATATATATAATATATATATATATATATATATATATATATATATATATATATATATATATATATATATATATATATATATATATATATATATAGATATATATATATATATATATATATATATATATATATATATATATAATATATATATATATATATATATATATATATATAATATATATATATATATATATATATATATATATATATATATATATATATATATATATATATATGTATATATATATATATATATATATATATATATATATATATATTTATATATATATATATAAATATATGTGTATATATTTATATATATATATATGGTTATAAATATCAGCAATGGGGTTAAAAACCTAAAATAAGCTAACCTAACCTTACTTAACCAAACCTAACGTCTCATCATCAAACCTTGCATTAAATTGAAAAGTTTACTGGCAACACTGACTAAATCCAAGCAGCATATATTAGCTTAACCGTCGTGCGTAGCTGCGATCTCAAAAGAAAGGAAAATTTCGGAAACGTCTCCCTGTGGAAAACTGCCCCCTCCGGGGAAAGCTCTCCCCCGAGTGTTAATTACTATAGTGTTTCTAAATGTACAAGAATTTGACAAATTCCCCCGGAAAAGCTGATACGATTTGTAATAGACTTAACAATCTAATCTTTTAACATATTGCATAGTTTTAAACGTTAAAAAATTGAACTCTAACATAGTTATATTTTTACTCTACAAATAACCTAAAATTTCAAAAGATGCTGCAACAAACTTAACTATGTTTGCGGCAATATCAAGACAACAAGAAATTATATGATGTAGAAACGCAGCTGGCAGACTGATTCAGCTATTTTTTGTTTTTGTTGTAGACCTATCTCTGGAATAGCTGAGAAGCACTGCAACACAACTAAATTAACAAATATAACGACTAACACTGCTCCAGAAAATGTTATTACAAAATTCGAACCATAGGTGTCCTATTTTAATGACCCTACAATTTAGATTGCAATTCATTAAACAATTTCTGAAAATTCTTTAAAAAAGGCAACTGTTTAAAACACTCAAGAGACAAGTTCCCTATAAAAGTTTACATAATCCTTTGTGGGTCCACGAAAGATTTGTGTTGTTTGGTCATTAAAGAAGACAAAAAACAACAAATTTGTTCGGTAGTTCCAGACCAGGCGTTACTGAAATTGAAAGTTAACATAAATGTTGCCGAAGTTCTGTCGTTTTGATAGTTTCATAATTCTGTTCGTATAAAAACGCCATCAAATAATATCACTGATCCTGAAAATTTGAAGCGAGATCTACGGCAAGGTTCAATATAAAGCGCTATCTTGTTCAATTTATTAGCAACTACTATTACAAAGAGTAATCGAGGGGATCTTTCTGTTGATGGTCGTGATTCATACCAAATTTACTAAGCTGACAACCTGCTGCTCAAAATCCATATTCACAATCTTGCTAAACTGTAATCCAATTTGAATCGTTTATTTGTTGGATATGATGGTCTCAACTAATTTTCACTCCTCAACTAATATGATAGTATCATATATTTTGATTGACGAAACCAAGATTTACCCATACACAACAATAAAGTATTTAGGTGTAATTTATGGTTTAGAGTTTAGAAGAATGCGAGTGCTCATATTGATGTAATTGTAACTTATTAAGCTTATGACTAGCCGCATATACAAATGTAACTCATTACAGTTGCGTGTGACTTATTTAAGGCACCAGTAAACATTATGGCATTAAAAAAGAGTTATAACAGTCGTGCCATGGAAATGGCAAATATAGAATTCATATTTGGGCCGGGGGAAGGTGGCACCAAACATGGGCTCTTCTGTTGGTATTTTTTGCTCGTCCAATCCTGTTGTTAGAGCGCCTTTCGATATTCTGGGGAAGAGTGTGACCTTAAGCTCGCCTTCTGAATCCGTCCCAATGTGCTAGCTAAATTTTAATTAATTTCTGTTTGTTTTTAATTGTCATAGCTGTTTTTTGGTTAATAAAAGGTATATTTGTATAACTTCTTTCGGTTTCCTCCATAAAAATCAAGATTTTGGCTCGCCATTTATACTTTGGACAAAACATTTCAACAAATTGTAAAAATAGTTGTGCTGTAGAACTTTGATGGATTGGAAAATCGTGTTACAATCTTGAATATTGACAACTATTAATAGACCATCCTCCTCAACATACCCTGAGAGTTTCAACCTAATTTCCACTGCCGTTCCTGAGATGCCACAGATACACCCTTTTAACAACCTTGGGTAATATCTTCACATAGTATCTTTTCATTTAGGTCTCACAACTTCTATTAGTGCTAGTACTGCGATTGTCAATGCTACCTCAACTGCTACTACTAATACAACTGAACCCAATAAATAGAGTGTAAGTATATCCTGGTTGTAAAAATGGCATAGAAGCAAAGATGCAATATAAGTAGTTGTCAGTAGTCGCAGTCGTAAGTAGTTGTACTTGCAAGTAGTCATCGTTGCAGTCGAAAGTCATACCAATTTTAAGTAGATACAGTCGCAGTCACAAGCAATCACTGTTGAAGTCGCAACTAGTCACAGTTGCAAGCAGTTACAGTTGCAAGTTGTCACAGTCACAGTCACAAGTAGTTGAAATGTAGTCATAGCCTGTGTACACTATGTACATTGCAGTAGTAGTATCCCTGAAAGTTTTCACTTGATACGTTTAGCCGTTCCTGAGATATTGCAGATAATCCATTTTGATGACCTGGATGTACACAGTGTTTTTTGACTTGGTTCAACATTTCCTTAAGTCTTACCTGAAAACCCGAAGTCTTTTTGGAAACATTCTTTCTTTCCCAATAGTAAACCCTATATGTAGATAAACAGAAAATTGTATAAGTTCTTACCCTTTCCCCGAAGACTCAGACGGTTCCTGTCCTCTAGAGACATAGTTATTTGACCTTCCGACTGTTTAAAACAAAATGTCTTTCTCAAAATTTTGGTCGGATGTTTTTTTTGGGAGGGGGGGGGGGAATGGGAGGGCCAATAAAAGTGAGTAGAAGAGGGGTCGGTTGCCCTCCAATCACTTTTGAGTCTTAAAAAGGCCAGTTCCTAAGTTTTTTCGCTCTTTTACAGGAAGAATTTGCATAAAAAGCTAAAAGTCTAAGGAAGTTCCTCTAGAAAAAAAAAAGAAAAGTGGCTTCTTCTATACATGGTGGGAAATGTACATTTTTCTTTACAATTTCAGTTAAAGACAGGAATAACCTAAAACCCACTTTGGTATCGAAAAATAAACGCGCAGCTTCAGCAAAGCGACCTTTTTAATTGATTTTAAGAATACAAACGAAGTTTAAACAATACTAGACTACTCTTCAATACCACAATGATTTAATATCAACTAATATTCAATGCTAATAATAAAAATATACCTTTACAAAAAAAACTAAAGCCTTTATGCCTGGGAATGCCGGGAAAAACACATTTTGCTAAGCATTCCTGTTAGTTTTTTAGGCGTATATGGTTTTTACGCTGTCATCACCAAATAGTGTCACTATCAAACTTTTCTTTTTGGAATCCTACTTTTTGATAGAATTTGTTGTCAGCCAAAAGACAGTTGCCACAAATAAGTAACCTTCGAAAATTAAGCTTACTTAAATTCTAGCTTAATTTAAAGTTAAATTCCAGCTTAATTTTAAGTTTACTCAATTCCAACACTCTTAAGCTTACTTAGGATATAACCTTATAGGCTTTGCCTCAGAGCCCATCACCTACCAGCTTTTTTTTCTAAGCCTTTGAGTCCGGATTCTTTCTTTAAAAAAATAGAATATAAAAACTAGTAATTTTGTGAAATCTTTCAGTAGGTTCAGACATAGCTACTCCCGTATTTGTTGGGGGAGGGGGAGGGGGGCTCTTTTGGTTTTTTATATGCGTTTTTCAGCGTTAGAGTAAGAATTAGGAACTCGAACTTTATCTAGTATATTGAACAGGATGAGGAGAAAAAAATTCTCTGAAGTTTAAAAAGTCTGCAGTATTTGCCTGGAAAAAATAGTCATTTTTTCTCGCACAGGAAGCAGCAAAAACAAGGATCAAAGCAGAGCGTTCCTAGATCTGAAAGTAAACTTTTTAAGAATCAAGCAATAATAGATTCCACTAGAATATGGAATTATCTCCAGAACACGGGATTGTCTCGTAGAGACTGGAGATTAAAACTTCTTTGTTTCTTATACTGTTTATCAGATTTATCAGGGAAGTCTAAATTTTTGTTCATATATAGAATTTTTCAGTTGAACCGAAATTTCTGAAAACTCATATGGATATAAATTTCGAGCTCTCAACTACACTAAAACAAGTTCAGATGCGACCCAACTTAACGGTAGTTGGAGGGGAGGATAATTTCTTGATTATTTTCCCTTTGCACATCATAGGCAGCGCGCCAGCGCTGCCTAAGTAAAGAACGATGTTGCCACAATGTATTTTCTTTTTCTTTCCTCCATACCCGGACACTTCATATCGAAGGAGTTGTCGTAGAAACTTCGAAAAGGACTCAATCGATTGGAAATTTGAGTGGCTAGTGCCCTTTTTAATAGTCAACAGTGATTGAAGGGCAACTATCCCCCCCAAGCCCATCATTCCCCCAAAAACATCCAATCAAAATTTTGATACAGCCATTTTGTTCAGCTTAGTTGATTTCCAGATAGAAAATATGTTTTTGAGGAGGACACTCCCCCACAACCCTCGGGGCAAGGGTTTTAAGTTATGCCCTGAGGGCATATAAGAACGAAGTTGGCACAATGTACTATTTATTATTTTTTTTTTTCCTTTATAGCAGGGCACTTCATATGGAACGGGTCGTCGTAGAAACTACAAAAGAGGCTCATTCAATTGGAAATTGAGAGTTCCAGCGCCCTTTTAATGGTCGAAAGTGATTGGAGGGCAACAAGCCCCCCACCCCCTCGCTAATCGTTCCCCCAAACACATCCAATCAAAATTTTGAGATAGGCATTTTGTTCAGCGTAGTTGATTTCCAGTTAGAAAATATGTTTTTGAGGAGGACACTCCCCCACAACCCTCAGGGCAAAGGTTTTGAGTTATGCCCTGGGGGCATATATAGCTTTTATAGAAGGCGTGGTCGTATAAACTTCAAAACAGGCTCATTCGATTGAAAATTCGAAGGGTGAGTACCCTTTTTATAGTCGAAAGTGATTGGAGGGCAACTAGCCCCCCCCCACACCCATCATTCCCCCAAACACATCCCTTCAAAATTTTGAGATAGCCATTTTGTTCAGCGTAGTTGATTTCCAGATAGAAAATATGTTTTTGAGGCGAACACTCCCCCACAACCCTCGGGGCAAGGGTTTTAAATTATGCCCTGGGGGCATATAAGGTTTTTAAAGAAGGCGTTGTCGTAGAAACTTCAAAAGGGCTCATTCGATTGGAAATTCAAAGGGAAATTTGGAATTCAAAGGGAAATTTGGAAAGCCTTTTTTTCCAAAGGGGGGGGGTATTACCCGGGGAGGGGGGTATCTCACACTGGGGGTATTTTTTTGTGGGAGTAGGAATGCTTCATGAGCTGCGAGCTGTACAACGACACGTACAACTGGGACGAACAACACGAACAAGATTACACACCTCTTTCTAGGTCAATGACAGGGCTAGAATACGACCGGGACAAGTGACATCATCAGTAGAGTCCTATGTTATACTTTGGGTTGATTATGTTCCTTCCTGTGCTATTTGGGTAGATTATGTTCCTTCCTATGCTATTTGGGTAGATTATGTTCCTTCCTATGCTATTCTGGTCCTTTATGTTCCTTCCTATGCTATTCTGGTCCTTTACGTTCCTTCCTATACTATTGAGTCAAAACTCCCTCACACAGTTTCACGTGCAAATTGCCAAAAAAATTAAGTTTTGAGGAGATTACGTTCCTTGGCACCTTTGGAGAAAAAGGGTTAAAGTGATTAGCAATTGCGAGCGGGGAGTCCCTGCTGGTTTTTTTTAATCGAAAACTAGAGATTGTCCAATTGCGAATTTAGGAATTGTTTTGATTGACATTTTTGCAAAAAGGGACAAGGAATTCGCAAATTGGACACTATGAACGATATTAATTAATGTTTTGAATAATAGGACTGTGATTAATTCTAATTAGTGATTGGATAATTTTTTAACATGAAATCTCTGAATAAAATATTTTTTGGGGGGAGATGGGTTGATTTTGTACTGTATAATACACAAGTGATGTTTGGACAGTGTTGTCAACTGTTGCCTGATTCCGTGTGGTTTTTCTTTACTTAGTGCTCATTAAAAACAAATTTTTGTTGTTAAATAAGTAGTTTTTGTATCTTTTAAAAGAGCTTTACGGGGTTTGAGAGACTCTGTTGCCTGATTCCATGTTGTTTTTCTTTACCTGGTGCCCATTAAAAACGAAATTTTTGTGTTAAATAAGTAGTTCTTGTATCTTTTAAAAGAGCTTTACGGGGTTTGAGAGACTCGGTTGTCTGATTCCCTGTGGTTTTGCTTTACTTGGTGCCCATTAAAAACGAAATTTTTGAGTTAAATAAGTAGTTGTTGTATCTTTTAAAAGAGCTTTACGGGGTTTGAGAGACTCGGTTGCCTGATTCCGTGTGGTTTTTCTTTACTTAGAGCTCATTAAAAACGAATTTTTTTGTTAAATAAGTAGTTCTTGTATCTTTTAAAAGAGCTTTACGGGGTTTGAGAGACTCTGTTGCCTGATTCCATGTGTTTTTTCTTTACCTGGTACCCATTAAAAACGAAATTTTTGTGTTAAATAAGTAGTTCTTGTATCTTTTAAAAGAGCTTTATGGGGTTTGAGAGACTCGGTTGCCTGATTCCGTGTGTTTTTTATTTACTTGGTGCCAATTAAAAACGAAATTTTTGTGTTAAATAAGTAGTTCTTGTATCTTTTAAAAGAGCTTTACGGGGTTTGAGAGACTCTGTTGCCTGATTCCGTGTGGTTTTTCTTTACTTGGTGCCCATTAAAAACGAATTTTTTGTCTTAAATAAATAGTTCTTGTATCTTTTAAAACAGCTTTACGGGGTTTGAGAGACTCGGTTTCCTGATTCTGTGTGGTTTTTCTTTACTTGATGCCCATTAAAAATGAAATTTTTGTGTTAAATAAGTAGTTCTTGTATCTTTTAAAATAGCTTTACGGGGTTTGAGAGACTCTGTTGCCTGATTCATTGTGGTTTTTCTTTACTTGGTGCCCATTAAAAACGAAATTTTTGTGTTAAATAAGTAGTTCTTGTATCTTTTATAAGAGCTTTACGGGGTTTGAGAGACTCGGTTGCCTGATTCCGTGTGGTTTTTCTTTATTTGGTGCCCCCATTAAAAACGAAATTTTTGTGTTAAATAAGTAGGTTTTTTATCAGCCCCCCCCCCACGCCCATCATTCCCCCAAACACATCCAATCAAAATTTTAAAATAGCTTTTTTGTTCAGCGTAGTTGATTTTCAGATATAAAATATGTTTTTGTGGAGGACACTCCCCCACTACCCTCAAGGCAAGGGTTTTAAGTTATACCCTGGGGGCATATAAGGTTTTTATAGAAAGTGGTGTCGTAGAAACTTAAAAAAAGGCTCATTCGATTGGAAATTCAAAGGGCTAGCACCCTTTTTTATAGTCGAAAGTGATTTGAGGGCAACTAAATCCCCTCTGACGCCCGCCTTTTCCCCAAACACATCCAATCAAAATTTTCAGATAGCCATTTTATTAAACGTACTTCAAAGCTCTGGAAATTAGGTCTTTGAGGATGACAACTCCCCCTTAGCTTTCAGGGCAAGGGTTGTAATTTAAGGTTTCTCCTAATCCTTTCCATTACTTCTTATGGAAGGGATGCTCGTATAAACTTTTGATAGGGTTCATTTGATTGGAAATTGAAAGTTTTTGTTCACTTTTTAAGAGTCAAAAGAGATTGGAGGGCAACTAGCCCCCCTGTCCCTCCTCCACGCCCTAAATGCATCAGATAAAAATTTTGAGATAGACATTTTGTTAAAATAGTTTAAAGTTCTGATAACAAAAAACTCCGGTGTCGACACAGTAATCATATTCAGTTTAAAAATTGCACGTTGAATTACTTTACAAGTTTGTTTTTTTTTGTTAAAATTGATTTAAAAACTTTTTCCACGAAACAAGTTTTTCAAAGAAAAGTAAAGAGCTCCGTTAAACCAAAAAACAAAAAAGTAAAGTCAAATAATCTTTTAAGTGTAAGACTCTCACACACCACCATCAAACAAATAAAGGAAACCCAAAATGAACAGAAATTACAATAAATGACCAAGTCAAACTCAAAACGAGCAAAACCTAACATGAGTAGGGCTTATAACCCCCATGCCTTCTGAAGAACAGAACATAATACGCCGTTTGCGGAAGAGAAATATGTTTTAAGTGTTTTCTTTTTTTTTACATTAATCAAAAAAAATTGTTAAAACTTTAAGGAATAAATATCAGTATATGTATCTTAAACTGACAAGCCACAGTCATTTTTTTCAGTAAGTTTTTACTGAATCTTTACAGGGTTGATATTCCCAATATCTCTAGAGACATAGGTACTGGACCGTTCTACCATGCTGAGCAAAATAGTTATCTCAAAATTTTGGTTGGATGTGTTTAGAAAATGAATTGGCTTGGCAGGAGGGCTGATTGCCCTCTAAACTCTTTCGACTCTTAAAAGAGAACTAGAGCTTTAAATTTCCAATCAAATGAGCCTCCTCTTAAGTTCACACGACCACCACTTCCTTATATCCCCCAATGCATAAATTACAACCTTTGGTCCCAGACTCCGGAGGGTTTTTCCAGCCCAAGGGACTTTTTATTTGATCTTTGGACTGTTTTTGAACAAATGGCTGCCTAAAAATATTGTCAAAAGATTGTCACAGTCCAGTCTACGATTTGAAATCCTTCTCAAGATTGCAGCCGGTCAGTACAATATTTCCTGGAACTCTCGCAAAAGCTTTTACCCTGATCTATAGCTGCTCAATCGACAGCATTTAATGCAATGAACATACCGAACAGGGCATTATCGAAATTTGTCTTTTTTTTCAATGGTTCTATAGTTACAATAGCTTGTCAACGAGTTTGACATAGTGGCTAACTGGTTAAAAATGATATTTTACTGATCAACAATATACTTTTTTGTAGTGTTCTTACTACAAAATTTATTTCTCCTCCTATCTCCGCTATTCTGGTATCTGCCCCCTGGAAATTTTTCTGCGGGTGCCATTGCTTTAAATAGTTCAAGCCTAAACTATAGTTAGGTTGCCTATACAAGTTAGTATAGGCAATAGGCAAGTTTACATTAATTTTCAAACAGATTCTGGCTTCCTGAACTCTCTAAGCCCCCAAAGTATTTATGCATTAAAAAGCACACTTAAAAACGGGTACTAAACATTTCAAATTCTGTTAGAATGAGCCCCTTCTTTAGTTTCAGAGATAAATTCTTCCATACAAAGTGTTTTCAAAGGACACTTTGCATTTTATTTAGGTAGCGCTATATATGAGCACCATATATGACTAGTACATTCCTATAATTATTGCATGATGTGACTGAAATTTTACCGTGTTATTTCTATTATGATGTCATTATGGTTGTAGTCTGCCTTCAGCTTTTTATAATTTTAAATAGCGTCATCGTATTAACATAATAAAATTACGTCATATTTACTATATACCTCTGTTTCACTGGAAATCATTAATTCAGTGAATTTTGTACAGTGATAATCTAAAAAGCATTCAATGAAGACCATGTTTGACGTAAATGTGCTACAAGAAAAAGATGACAAAATTAAAATACTTCAAGACAAGAATTCAATATTAGAATCTCAAATCCTTCAAAAGACGGAGAAAATTAAAGCGTCAAAGGAGAAACGCCTTTATATCTTAAATTCGGAACTATCTTGCAGAATCTGCAAAAATCTGGTTAATCCAGTTAGACTGCTGTGTAACTGCCTTGACAATGAACTTATAATCTGCCAAACCTGCGTCCTTCAATATAAGCACATGTATTTAAGATGTGATTGTTGCAGTTCCATATACATATATGACTATGAAGATGCTCTTCTTGTCAGCTGCGTTGAAAATATTGCTGAATCGATTTACAATCAAAATGAAATAACCAAAAAAGAAGAACAAGTAGCTGCAGTTGCTGGCAAAAGATGTTATGAGTGTGGCAAATATGGACACTGTGCTCTGGATTGCCTTCCCCGGCAACCTTTACGCACAGAAAGTTTTTCAAAGAAACATATTTTCGTTCGTTTTTCGAACATAGTTTTCGAAAGAGATGAAAAAATTAAAATGCTTCAAAAGAAAAATTCGTTATTGAGATCTCGAATCCGTCAAGAGACAGAGAAAACCGAAATTTTGAAGAAGAGACAACTGGAATTCTTGAATTCAGAACTATCTTGCAGCATTTGCTATGAGGTACTTGTTTGGCCAGTTAGACTTCCGTGTCGACACGTATTTTGCCAAACGTGCGTTCTTCAAAATGAACGAAAACGAAAAATATGCCCACTTTGCAGGACCTCTTACATATTTTTCCGTAAAGATTTGCTTCTATTATCCTGTATTAAAGTAATTATCGAATCAGCTTTTACTAAAAATGAAAATACCAAAAGGGATGAACTAGTAGCCACACGTGAAGACTTGGCGATTCATCTTTTATTTGATGTACGGCAACAATTCTGCAAGTATTGCAATGGTTACTACCCCTGAAAGTTCTAGGCATAATGCCCTGAAACTCCTTCCCCTCCCCCCACAGAATCCCCCTTACGAAAAACCCCTTTTCTCCCTGGAAAATTGAGCAATCAAAGGAAAAGTATGACATAAAGAAAGAATGGCTGCACACAAAACTTACTATTGGAGACATTGTAGACATTCTAGATTGTAAATTCTACCTCTCCCGGTAATACATGCGCAATTGATGCGCATATAGCGGGTATTATTACAGAATCTTTGGTAAACATGGTTTTTGAATTTCTTTTTTTTATGCGACTGCCCCTGTGATTTTCTGTGGCTGGTCATCGACAGTTGTTAGGTTAAAGACACATGCGGCTGAGTAATTTTCCACTCAACCAGTTTATAAGATCAGATTTAATTTTTGGTGTCTTTGGTAATTATGGTGTAAGCCATATGCTCGTGATTGCCTTCATAGACAATTTTTACGCTCAGAAAGTTTTTCAAAGATAGTAATCAAAAAGGTCTGGATGGCTTCAAGTCCTTCAAGTTTTACCTTTTATGAAATAGAAGACTAAGGAGACACTAAAGATGCAATACAAAACTTGATCAAAGGACAGTCTATCAACTTGTTCGTGTACAAATGGCTGCTGGTCGTCAAACAGGCGATAAGAGCCAAAGCGCTAACGAAAAATATCATAAGTACGGCAAAGAGGGGTGCTTTGCTAGTGAATGCCTTGACAACAAACCGTTACACTCAAAAAGTTAGTCCTTCAAACATAGTTTTCGAAAGAGATCAAAAAACGAAAATGCTTCAAAATGAAATATGTTGCTTTTGAAATAGGAAAATCCCAGTGTCAAGGGAAGACAGGGCTGTCCTAGGTTTTCATAGACAGGGATTTTTCAAAACGAGGGATAGTGATGTCTTCAGAGGCAGAGTGGGGATACTACATTTTTGTTTCCAGAGTTTGATTTCCTTGATTCTACAAACACTAATTCTGTACGTTCATTGCAACGAAAAAAAAAGAAAAAGAGGAGACACAACATTGCTTCCCAATGAGCATGACCAGGGCGATTCCAGGGGAATTGTTTTATTTCAATCTGACCCCATTTTTGAGGGGTTTCAGGCTCTTATTCAAGATTACCACAAACATATTTGCATAATAAACTTTCAAACATTTCATTGTAACAAACAGTAAGTAAGGAGCAAATCGACCGAAAAGTAACTGAAATTCTAAAAAAAAACAGAATTTTTACAACAACAGGTATATAAAAAAAATTGAATGTTTACGTTAATTCCAAATATATAATGCTCATTAAGTTTAATCATATCCATCAATAGTTACAAGCCGGAGGAAGAAATTAATATCATTATACACTAAATATTCAGTTTAATTTATCAGTTTTTTGGAAGATTGTTCCAGACAAATGTACTTTAACTACAAAAAAGAGTTTGGACACTGTCCCCTTCCTTAACTGCAAGAACCTAAAGCCTACTGTGTCATTGGCGCTTCACTGAAAACGAATTATACTACAAATATTTGCTTTTCCAGTTTTATACAACATTGAAAATAAAAATAAAAATTTCAGTGAAAAAAAAAAATCTTGAACTGATGGATATTTCAATAATTAATATCATTATATATCAAATATTCAATTTGATTTTCTTTATACTTTCCAAGACTGTTCAAGACATATATAGTTTTCAGTAAAGCAGCATATATTTTCATTGTTATATATATTATATATACCAATTAAGGGGGTGGGGGTAAGGTTTGAACTTACCCCTCATTTACATCAGAAATAAAACTTATCCCCAACCATGGGCGCCCATATGGGGGGGGGGCAGAGGGGGGGGGGGCTCTTGCCCCCCCCGGGCTGAATGATGCTGCCTTATTTTTATATTTTTGTTCTGAGATTTCTATTAAATAGCATTAAAAGTAGCAATTAGACGAAGTTTGCCCCCCCTGGAATTCAGCTTATGGGCGCCCATGCCCCCAACCCCCCTAATATGCAAATATATACCCTGAATATACCCTGAATTGGTATATTTAGGGGTGGGAGTAAAATTCAATTCCAACAAAATGATTATTATATTTGGAAAGAGCATTAGAAAAGGCATCGAGTAGCATGTTCACTTTATTTGTATGTCAATAATATGAACTGCATAAATTTTACCTAAAATTCATTTCTGATGCAAATGAAAGGTAAGTTTAAACTTTACCCTCACTTCTGAACTGGGTAAATTCACGAAAATAAGACCTTTGTTTGTCCAAGCATTTTTCATACCAAACATTTTTCACAATCAACTGTCTAATCATTCAAAATATCACCCAAAAGGTAACGCTTCAATCTACTTTTGAGCTGGCTTACATTATCAGATTGTCTAATAGCATCAAGAAAGGATATCCACACCCCTGGTCCCGCAAAACGAGGCAGAAACGCAGCAAGTTGAGTATTCCGGAGCTCATATGCAAGGTCATTCGCATTTCTAGTCTCATAACAGCAATAAGAAGAATTAACTTATCGTAAACTATATCTTGTCTACGTGCCGAAACTGTTACCTGTGTAAAAATAATGTGATAATAGACCGTGAAATTGCCAGAAAAATAAAAAAGGGCATTGTCAGAAAATATCACTATGGAATATAAAAATGAATCGATGAAAAACAAAGCACCAGCAAACGTTACTGCCATTGATCAAACAGTCAATGAACCAAATAATACCAAAGACGAAAAGCATATAGAGCCTGTTGATGAGACACCAGTAAAAATTGTGTATGACTCTAAATGGAATAGTGATTATTCTACTGATTACGAACTAAGAGAAGACAATAACTACAATATCAAGAGAGAACATGGTGAACTATTTCATGGAACAGATTCAAAATGTCCAAAGTTAATCATTGATATTAATAATGTATCATAATATATTTTTGTATTAATATTCTACATAGCATTATGTCATTAAAAATATTTTATACAGTCAATACAGCAATTTCACAAAATCTAAGCATCAGATTGATTAAATTCTATATCAACATCCATTTCTCGGATACATGCGGATGAAATTGACAAAATCTAAGTGTTAGAGTGAATAAATTTTATTTATCAACATCTTTTGTCAGATAAATCGAATAAAATTGACAGAATCTAAGTGTCAGAGTGAATAATTTATTTTTTATCAACATCTTTTATCAATTACAACAATTATAAATAACAAAATCTAAATATCAGAGTGAATAAATGCTTTTTCAGCATCCTTTGTCGGATATATGTGCGCGCACGTAACCTCGTCTAAATTAACCTAAAAAATGAAATAAAGCGATGTCGACTTTGCATATTTTATTCAACATATCCGACAAAGGATGCTGAAAAAGCATTTATTCACTCTGATATTTAGATTTTGTTATTTATAATTTTTGTAATTGATAAACGATGTTGATAAAAAACAAATTATTCACTCTGACACTTAGATTCTGTCAATTTTATTCGATGTATCTGACAAAAGATGTTGATAAATAAAATTTATTCACTCTAACACTTAGATTTTGTTAACTTTTTTCTATGTATCCGAGATATGGATGTTGATATTGAATTTAATAAATCTGATACTTAGATTTTGTGAAATTGCTGTATTGACTGTCTAGGAAGCGACTTCAATCGATAAAGAATGTTAATAAAGAATTTGCTTAATTTATTTTCATAATTTCCTGAATTACATCTCTGTGTTGTGTATCCAACAGGTGAATTCAAGAAAGAGTTTGTTACTTACTTACCTACTTAATTACTTACTTACCTACTTAATTACAATTTTTTCATAATGACATAATAACATATCCAACAACGGATGTTGATAAAGAATTTATTCATTCTGATAGCTAGATTTTGTCAATGTTATCCCATGTGTCTGACAGTAGATGTATGCAAATTCCTTTTCCTACATCTCCGATGTTTTAATAGACATTCTAAACGTTTGATATGCTAGCTTACTCTAAAAATAATGAACACATAACAAGGTAATGCATAAAATATTTTTAATGAGATAATGCTATGTAGAATATTAATAAAAAATATATTATGATACATTATTAATATCAATGATTAACTTTGGACATTTTGAATCTGTTCCATAAAATAGTTCCACCATGTTCTCTCTTGATATTGTAGCTATTGTCTTCTCTTAGTTCGTAATCAGTAGAATAATCACTATTCCATTTAGAGTCATACACAATTTTTACTGGTGTCTCATCATCAGGCTCAATATGCTTTTCGTCTTTGGTATTATTTGGTTCATTGACTATTTGATCAATGGCAGTAACGTTTGCTGGTGCTTTGTTTTTCATCGATTCATCTTTATATTCCATAGTGATATTTTCTGACAATGCCCTTTTTATTTTTCTGGCAATTTCACTGTCTATTATCACATTATTTTTACACAGGTAACAGTTTCGGCACGTAGACAAGATATGGTTTACGATATTAGTAGAAGAGTAGGCCTTTCTTTTATTGACCTTCCGTTGAATGCTAATACTCGAAAGCTGACGATTGGATGTATCAGTAGGTAATGTGTTACCTGCAACAGTAGCAAGGAGTTGTCCTCTATCATCAACGATTATTTTTATGTTGGCATTCTCTTTGAGTGCAATCATCTCTGGAGATCTCAATCTCGCATAACCACCAGCATAAGAGTTGAATTTTTTCGCTATTCCAATGAAATTGAATTCCTTACTGTCATGACAATGCATGCATACATTTCCAATAGTGCTACCACTTGTACTTGTTTCATAGTTTAAATACTTCTCCTTGTCGGCATTCAATGCTACAACAACCTTGTTATGTGAAAACACTTTATTAAAATGCTCCATCTTCACTTTTTTTATGATATGACTTATCTGTTTATCGTTCCACTGCGTAAAAAATACTGATTTAATACATGCAATAGACTAGGTAGTGTCAATAACTGGACATAGAATACCAATGGGGAAGCCACTTCATATCTCTAACCAATTATAGAGTAGAATTGTTAGAGCCGTAGGCATATTTTGTCATTTTAAGATACGTACAAAAAAAGATAAAAAATAAATAAAGTTGAATCATTTCGAAGTTTAAAAAAATAGTCTGTTTTTATGGAAAAAATATTGAATTAGAATCATCAGTCCTCATCATTATGAGTATCTAAAACTGGACTTAAGTTTCACAGTTGAACTAGAGAATTGTATTTTCCATAATTTTCTTACAAGAAACTAGAGTTTACGGTCAAAAACCCTTATTAGCTCAGATTTTACGGAAATAGTTTTATTTTTCGATCCAAAAATAGACTTAAGTTTCACATTTGAACCAGAGAATTATATTTACCATAATTTTCTTATAAAAAAACTAGAGTTTACGGCCAAAAACCCTTGTTAGCTCAGATTTTACAGAAATACTTTATTTTTCGATCCATAACTGGACTTAATTTTCACCTATGAGCCAATGAATTGTATTTTCCATAATTTTCTTACAAAAAACTAGAGTTTACGGTCGAAAACCCTTTTAACTCAGATTTTATAGAAATAGTTTTATTTTTCGATCCAAAAATAGACTTAAGTTTCAGATTTGAACCAAAGATTTGTATTTTCCATAATTTTCTTACAAAAAACTAGAGTTTACGGTCAAAAAACCCTTTGTAGCTCAGATTTTATGGAAATAGTTTTATATTTCGATCCAAAAATAGACTAGAGTTTCAGATTTGAACCAGACAATTGTATTTTCCATAGTTTTCTTACAAAAAACTAGAGTTTACGGTCAAAAACCCTTATTAGCTCGTATTTTACAGAAATAGTTTATTTTTCGATCCAAAATAGACTAGAGTTTCAGATTTGAACCAGAGAATTGTATTTTCCATAATTTTCTCACAAAAAAACTAGAGTTTACGGGCAAAAACCCTTATTAGCTCAGATTTTACAGAAATAGTTTATTTTTCGATCCATAACTGGACTTAATTTTCACCTATGAGCCAACGAATTGTATTTTCCATAATTTTCTTACAAAAAAAACTAGAGTTTACGGTCGAAAACCCTTATTAGCTCAGATTTTACAGAAATAGTTTATTGTTCGATCCAAAAATAGACTAAAGTTTCAGATTTCCACCAGAGAATTGTATTATCCATAATTTTCTTACAAAAACTAGAGTTTACTGCAAATAACCCTTATTAGCTCAGATTTTATAGAAATAGTTTATTTTTCGATCCATAACTGGACTTAATTTTCACCTATGAGCCAACAAATTGTATTTTCCATAATTTTCTTACAAAAAAAAACTAGACTTTACGGTCAAAAATCCTTTTTTAGCTCAGATTCTATAGAAATAGTTTATTGTTCGATCCAAAAATAGACTAAAGTTTCAGAATTGAACCAGAGAATTGTATTTTCCATAATTTTCTTACAAAAACTAGAGTTTACGGCCAAAAACTCTTCTTAGCTCAGATTTTACAGAAATAGTTTATTACCTAGCTCATAAAAGCCAGAAATAGCAAACTACCCACCTCAAATTGTAGGTTTCAGACAACATACACCTATGAGACACTAAAAAACCTAGCTCTGAAAATCCAGAAATAGCAAACTACCCACCTTAAATTGTGGGTTTCAGACAACAAACACCTATGAGAGACTAAGAAACCTAGCTCTGAAAAGCCCAAATAGCATCCCAAACTATAGGTTTCAGACAATGAACCTACAAAAGGCTATGAAACCTAGCTCAGAAAAGTCAAAAATAGCAAACTACAAACCCCAAATTGAAGGTTTCAGATAACACACACCTATGAGAGACTAAGAAACCTAGCTCTGAAAAGCCCAAATAGCATCCCAAACTATAGGTTTCAGACAACACACACATACAAAAGGCTATGAAACCTAGCGCATAAAAGCCAGAAACAGCAAACTACCCACCTCAAATTGTAGTTTTTAGACAACACACACCTATGAGAGACTAAGAAACTTAGCTCTGAAAAGCTAGAAATAGCAAACTACCCACCCCAGATTGTAGGTTTCAGACAACCCACACCTATGAGAAACTAAGAAACCTAGCTCTGAAAAGCCCAAATAGCATCCCAAACTATAGGTTTTAGACAACACACACCTACAAAAGAAGAAATGTCTTCAAAGTCAAGGCTATAAGAAAAAAAGTTCTGGATATTTTTGTCAGTTTGTAGTTTACGCACTATTATCAATATCAGTAACGATTCTATTTGAACTTTCTCCAAGTTGATCAAATTGATCTCTAAAGGGTTCATGATAAAAAAAAATAGTTTGGGGCAAGAAAAAAAAACTAAAATAATATCGTGAAATCATTTTCAACACTCAGAGCAGGGGAACGTTGGGATTGAATCATAGAGAAACACCGAATTTACTTCTTTTTTTAAAATGTGACACAAAGACGTTTCGTTCTTTTCACTGGCTTGAAATTGCATACAAACGAGCCAATCAGGTGTTACAATCCTTTTGTTTGCTCAAAATTCGACAAAGCAACGACAGTTTGATTAGTTTTATTGTGCATGATATTTCTAAAGTCAATTAAGATGAAGAAATGTCTTCAAAGTCAAGGCTATAAGAAAAAAAGTTCTGGATATTTTTTGTCAGTTTGTAGTTTACGCACTAATATCAATATCAGTAACGATTCTATTTGAACTTTCTCCAAGTTGATCAAATTGGTCTCTAAAGGGTTCATGATAAAAAAAAAGCCCACGCCATGCTGAATTTGCTTTCAAAAACCCATCTGGTCGAAAACATATTTGTTATCGTTAATGATTTTCAAAGATGTAAGAAAATTATGGAAAATACAATTCTCTGGTTCAAATCTGAAACTTTAGTCTATTTTCGGATCGAAAAATCAAACTATTTCAATAAAATCTGAGCTAATAAGGGTTTTTGACCGTAAACTCTAGTTTCTTGTAAGAAAATTATGGAAAATACAATGCAACCGAGTCTCTCGAACCCCGTAAAGCTCTTTTAACAGATACAAGAACTACTTATTTAACACAAAAATTTCGTTTTTAATGGGCACCAAGTGAAGAAAAACCACACGGAATCAGGCAACCGAGTCTCTCAAACCCCTTAAAGCTCTTAATGTAATGTAAACCCTTAATGTAAAACATGCCAAAAGCGCTTCTATACCAACTCATCTTTGACTAGACATAACACCCTTCACAGCGGAGTTAAACCCTATCAGTGTGAAGTATGTAAGGAAAGCTTTTCTGAGCGTGGAAGTTTAACAAGACATAAAAAAATTCATGCTGGTGATAAACCATATCAATGTGAAGTTTGTAAGAAGGGCTTTTTCCAAAGCTCAAATTTAACTCAACATCGAAAAGTACATGCAAAGTAGAAATTATTTTGAGAAATTATCATATAAGAAACGCTTTTGGTTTGTATACTTTTTAAATTGTGAACTACGCTTCACCTTTTTGATAAAATTCACTATGTCGTATGAGAGCAATACAAAGACTAAATTTTGGTTTGCACCTAAGGACGAATAATAAGAACGTTCATAGTATTTGAGATGTTGCTCTTATTGAATTTTATACCTACTTTATGGTCAAATATCAGTATAGTGCAGATTTTCTTTTTTTAAGTAAAAAATCAAGTATATCTACATTAATTTTGCAAACTAATTCTTTTCAGTAGAAATATTTTCCTCGGTGGCGTCATTTGGGAGGGGCAAAGGGGGAACTTGTTTTCTCCTTAAATTTCAACTCTATATGTGTAAAAAATATCTCTGGGGAATATTTCCATTGAAATTTGGTATTTCTATTGAAAAAAAATGTAAAATTTGCCCCCCCCCCCAGATTTTGAATAATGCTGATTACCCCATCCCTGTCTAAATTCAATCGACATCACTGATTTTCCTGGCTGTTTTCCAAATATTCTAATAAACATTTTTCAGGAAACATTTTGTTGATCTTGTTCAGTTCCAAATTGTACCAGGTTTGATAATCTAATTACAAAATTGATAATCTAAAACTTTATGCATTAAACTCGTATTTGAAGTTTTAGTTCTTATTTTCCTACCAGACTGGTAGTGTTTCTATCAAAACCCATAGATTCATACTGAAATAAAGTATATAGTGAGAGTAATAGATATTAATAATTAGGCCTTTTTATTAATTTTTTTTTTCAGCTATGTCTTTAGAAGGTTAGAATCTGATCCTCATTCCGTGGAAGAGCTGAAGGGTGGGGAAGGGGGTTCCTAAGGGTATGTCATTAAAACAAAAGTATATTTATCACAATGACCATTTTTTTAAATCTTTGTTAAGTTATTGAAAAATAGAGTAGCTCTCCCCTTGAGAAGCAGCCAAGAGGGGAAAAGAAAACTTTGCAATGAAATTGAGATTTTTGGCTTGCAGTTGAGATATACTTAAAAGTAACCAAGTCAAAAGAGCAAATGAATACAAATATTTACTATTAACTATAATTACCTGCATGCGATATTACCGCTAATGAAATCTAGAATTTTTTAGCTGGCTATTTAGAAATTCATAAAAGTAACTTAAAAATAAAAGAGTAAATCATAAAGATATTTACAGCTTATTATGCCAGTTTCGTTGGCAGTTTTTAATTTCAACTTCTTCGATTATGCTTTTTCAAAAAGGAGGATTCAAACTTCCATGGTAGATAGTGCCTTGAAGCGTTAGAACGCATTGTTAATTCTGCAGTAAGGAACCAGAAAGAACATCAATGGAAAATGTTAATGAGTACTAGGGAGGCTTTAGAACAAGTAACTGCATTTCTAAAAGGTTATAAGTTTTATAGGGTTAATTAAAAATTTGTACGTGGTAAGAACCAATGGGATATTCCATGAATTCTCAATTTGGCTCTCATTTTCAAGAAGACTCATCACCCGTTGTGGAATTCAGCTAAAAATACTCGTAAGTTCAAACCTATAGAGAATTTTAATTAAATTGAACATTAGCAAAACTGTTTAGCCATTTTTATATAAACAGCAGCAAAATTATAGGCCAACCATTAACAACAAAACGAAGTAGGATTCGTCTTTAAGACTAATGCAAGTTTATAGGTATACGAGAATCTATTGAAGGTTCTATTAGATATAGCCTCCTTGATTTGCAAAAAATATTTGACTGTCCTTACAACTTTACTATGTCCTGAGGTACTAAGAATCAGGTTACCAAGAGATTTTGTGGCCAAAATGCATCTCTTAATATCAGGTATACTGAAAAGGTCCTATTAAAAAAAAAACAAAAAAAAACGATTTGGTATAGCGACTCACAATGTTACATATGGTACCTGAGGTAACTAAGAGGCTACGCATAAAATTATCCCCGGTAACAATCATACACACAACAATTGGCAGCAAAAAGCAACATATAATCATATTTATATAATCAATATTTATATAAAAGCAATATATAATCATACCGTGAGAAAAGGTTAACTCGCAATGTGAGAAAAGGCTAACCCCCATAGTTTAACTCGTATTATTAAGTATTCTTTTTATATCTTTCGAGCGTTTATGTTTATTTTTGTCTTATCTTATTATTTCAATTGTTATTTCTAAACAGCATAATATCTAGTAGAATACTGCTAGACCCCCCAAGTATAGCAGAAGCGATTAGTGCGTCAGTTCATGAAAATTTGGGAAAGGGGACAAAATTAGTTTTTTAATGTTTGGGGGGGGCAGGTTTGTCGTTTTCTTCACCAAAAATCCCAACTAAGGCACTTCTCAATAAAAGTAACCCCAAAAAAGACTTCTCAAAACCTAGTAGAAGGGAAAAATCAAAAGGGGAACAAGCACGCCTCTACCCAATTGAAGCCACTGAAAGCGCAACAATTAGTATTATAACACTATATATAGTAAAATGCGTTATAACCAAACGCAATGTTCTACTCATTTTTAGAAAATAAAACAAGAACTATCGTACAAAATACAGATCAAGTCAATGATAATTAAAGCCTTTATTTCGTTTACTATCGCCAACAAAACATGTCCTTCGACTGGGCACGTTCCATATATGTAAATGATATTTGTATTTAGGAAAGTAATTGGGAAACCCACTGAATTGCAAACCATTAAAACGAATCGATAAACGAGGGCTTCCTTTACATAAACACCATGAGGTTCAAGTCCCTTAAAACTTGATTTTAAATTTACTTGACCGATTTTGGTTTTATCTTGTTCAAGTCGTTGCATTTCTGTGGAGAATGACAGCAAAAGAAAAATTTTTTAAAAATATTATGGCCGAGTCACACGATAGTCACATCTGTTTATTACAAGCCCAAGTTTTATGAGTGACATAGGACTTTTCTTGATTTTAGCGCCACAATTGTATTTCAGAAGGGAAATATTAAAATTACAGGAAATTTGTTAAAAAGTTTGCACCAACACTAATCTGTTTCCAACTCCTCTGTACTAATGCTACGTCATCTTAACTTTTGTCAGATTTCTGTTACGGATGGAAAATCACTGTTCCACGCTTTATTTTTTCTGGTTAAAAAAAATATGCCTTATATCTCAACTCTGATTGGTCAATCAAGAATTTTATGCTTGAAAGTTGAACACTGTTTGACTCGAGAGATTTCGAACAGCTTACCTAATTTGTGCTGTAGTCTTGCGTAATTTTGATTTTATAAACTAATAACATTATAGGTTAATGTGGCCTAGGCATTAGTCAATTTACAGAAAGAAACACAACTGGATTTTAGCCGTAAATAGAAATAGAGCTGCCATCTTTAATAACTACTTATGTTTGGGATAGTTAAATACCCTTAAAAAGTATTATATTTTATAGGACTATTCAGATTTTATTTGAATTCACTAAAGAGATCAAACAAGGGAGTAGATTGTTTTTTAAGTACCAAGGATACAAGAATGTAAATTTGCTCCATCATACGTCAATGCATACCTTAAAACTGAGTTTTCTACTATTTTTCTACGAATCAATATTTGGAACAAGTACAGCAGAAATATGTAAAATTAAGCAACAAAAATGACATTTTGGATTCAAAAGAATTCAGAATTCTGATTATATGTACATAAAGTCAACTAGAGGGATAAAAACAACAAAATATACCGTTTTATTCCCAATTCAACGCCAGCATTAAATAATCTCTACCATCACAATTTTGTACCAGCACTCCCCCCCCCCTTCATGGAGCTTGATATAGGCCAATGCTATATAATAAGTTTTGCTAATTTTATGGTTTCCCGATAGTTTTGTTACTTGTAACTCATCAATTCATCTACACAAATACATTGACAGCAGTGGGAAAACTATTATTCAAAACCAGAAGAGAGTGTAGGATCTACTGACTAAAAGTTGCGGTTTCCACGGCTACTATATTTCGTTTTTAGATGTCGCGGCTGTACTTACAAGCAGTTTCACAACATTTACTTAGACAATCCATGTCATAATGACTTTATGGTGGAAAATATCCTCTCAGACCTGTATAATATGGATTTTAGTGCCCCTAAGAGTAAAGTGTTTTAATAATGTATGTAAATTTGTTAATTAATATAAATATATATATACAACGACAATGTCTTAATTCTACAATTTAGATTTCTTCTTTGGTATACTGGCAACTGTCGAGAACAACTAATGCTGGTAGATCATTTTAATTCACTGTATATTGATCTTGATTGGCTGCAAAACCTGGGTCACATTTTCTACAGTACAATGTATCTTCACTCGTATCATATCTCTTTGTATAGTCAATAATACTATTTGCATTCATATTGTGAAATTCACGTGTTTCAATTTGTATATTTGAAGCAATATCACATACAGTGTTTTTAATTGTTTTTAATAAAAATCACTAGGTTTATAGTCATAGTTGTCACAACGATGACGTAGAAACCAAATTGTCTTGTTGCCCCAACAGCTGAATCGTAGACCTGATACTCCCTCCCAAAATAATTTAAAACCACGACTATACCAATCACGTATAAATAAGCTAAAATCTCGTTTAGGGTTTTTTCCAATCATGCTAGGATAAGTATTCTCCCACTGATAACATCTGTCTTAGTGACAATTGGAGCATAGTTGCCCTCTAGGGTGGGAGTCACAAATCTCTTTAAGACATGAATTACAGCCTTTAATTTGTACTGCATATCCTCTATGTAATTTACAAGGTTTGTATAACTTACACTTTTCATTATAATCATCAATAATTGTACAATTCTCACATGATAACCAACTGCCATGAGTATACATACATAGTGGGCATGTATAGAACATTTTTGGTTTCTGATGTCAACTCTCTCACAGCTAAAATGAAACTGATCCATGTTCGATAAATTCAGTTGGGGGATAGAGGGAGAGAGGAGTAACTCTGTGATGTTACATAATCTGTTTTGAAGAGAGTCATCTACATAGAATCTATGGCAATGTTTTCAAAAGTATATCCACGATATTATTCTGCTTTGTTTCAATTAATACACAGTAAAAGCATTCGAGTCACGTCGTAAAACCTTCATACAATAGTCCATAGCTGGTGAATCAGTTTTCATTATATTGTGAAGTGTTTCCTGAGAAAATATCTTCCGTTGAAGAGATAACTCAAGAAAAGTTTTGTATTGCATCTTTAGTGTCTCCTTAGTCTTCTATTTCATAACAGGTAAAACTTGAAGGACTTGAAGCCATCCAGACCTTTTTGATTACTATCTTTGAAAAACTTTCTGAGCGTAAAAATTGTCTATGAAGGCAATCACGAGCATATGGCTTACACCATAATTACCAAAGACACCAAAAATTAAATCTGATCTTATAAACTGGTTGAGTGGAAAATTACTCAGCCGCATATGTCTTTAACCTAACAACTGTCGATGACCAGCCACAGAAAATCACAGGGGCAGTCGCATAAAAAAAAGAAATTCAAAAACCATGTTCACCAAAGATTCTGTAATAATACCCGCTATATGCGCATCAATTGCGCATGTATTACCGGGAGAGGTAGAATTTACAATCTAGAATGTCTACAATGTCTCCAATAGTAAGTTTTGTGTGCAGCCATTCTTTCTGTATGTCATACTTTTCCTTTGATTGCTCAATTTTCCAGGGAGAAAAGGGGTTTTTCGTAAGGGGGATTCTGTGGGGGGGGGAGTTTCAGGGCATTATGCCTAGAACTTTCAGGGGTAGTAACCATTGCAACACTTGCAGAATTGTTGCCGTACATCAAATAAAAGATGAATCGCCAAGTCTTCACGTGTGGCTACTAGTTCATCCCTTTTGGTATTTTCATTTTTAGTAAAAGCTGATTCGATAATTACTTTAATACAGGATAATAGAAGCAAATCTTTACGGAAAAATATGTAAGAGGTCCTGCAAAGTGGGCATATTTTTCGTTTTCGTTCATTTTGAAGAACGCACGTTTGGCAAAATACGTGTCGACACGGAAGTCTAACTGGCCAAACAAGTACCTCATAGCAAATGCTGCAAGATAGTTCTGAATTCAAGAATTCCAGTTGTCTCTTCTTCAAAATTTCGGTTTTCTCTGTCTCTTGACGGATTCGAGATCTCAATAACGAATTTTTCTTTTGAAGCATTTTAATTTTTTCATCTCTTTCGAAAACTATGTTCGAAAAACGAACGAAAATATGTTTCTTTGAAAAACTTTCTGTGCGTAAAGGTTGCCGGGGAAGGCAATCCAGAGCACAGTGTCCATATTTGCCACACTCATAACATCTTTTGCCAGCAACTGCAGCTACTTGTTCTTCTTTTTTGGTTATTTCATTTTGATTGTAAATCGATTCAGCAATATTTTCAACGCAGCTGACAAGAAGAGCATCTTCATAGTCATATATGTATATGGAACTGCAACAATCACATCTTAAATACATGTGCTTATATTGAAGGACGCAGGTTTGGCAGATTATAAGTTCATTGTCAAGGCAGTTACACAGCAGTCTAACTGGATTAACCAGATTTTTGCAGATTCTGCAAGATAGTTCCGAATTTAAGATATAAAGGCGTTTCTCCTTTGACGCTTTAATTTTCTCCGTCTTTTGAAGGATTTGAGATTCTAATATTGAATTCTTGTCTTGAAGTATTTTAATTTTGTCATCTTTTTCTTGTAGCACATTTACGTCAAACATGGTCTTCATTGAATGCTTTTTAGATTATCACTGTACAAAATTCACTGAATTAATGATTTCCAGTGAAACAGAGGTATATAGTAAATATGACGTAATGTTATTATGTTAATACGATGACGCTATTTAAAATTATAAAAAGCTGAAGGCAGACTACAACCATAATGACATCATAATAGAAATAACACGGTAAAATTTCAGTCACATCATGCAATAATTATAGGAATGTACTAGTCATATATGGTGCTCATATATAGCGCTACCTAAATAAAATGCAAAGTGTCCTTTGAAAACACTTTGTATGGAAGAATTTATCTCTGAAACTAAAGAAGGGGCTCATTCTAACAGAATTTGAAATGTTTAGTACCCGTTTTTAAGTGTGCTTTTTAATGCATAAATACTTTGGGGGCTTAGAGAGTTCAGAAAGCCAGAATCTGTTTGAAAATTAATGTAAATTTGCCTATTGCCTATACTAACTTGTATAGGCAACCTAACTATAGTTTAGGCTTGAACTATTTAAAGCAATGGCACCCGCAGAAAAATTTCCAGGGGGCAGATACCAGAATAGCGGAGATAGGAGGAGAAATAAATTTTGTAGTAAGAACAATACAAAAAAGTATATTGTTGATCAGTAAAATATCATTTTTAACCAGTTAGCCACTATGTCAAACTCGTTGACAAGCTATTGTAACTATAGAACCATTGAAAAAAAAGACAAATTTCGATAATGCCCTGTTCGGTATGTTCATTGCATTAAATGCTGTCGATTGAGCAGCTATAGATCAGGGTAAAAGCTTTTGCGAGAGTTCCAGGAAATATTTTACTGACCGGCTGCAATCTTGAGAAGGATTTCAAATCGTAGACTGGACTGTGACAATCTTTTGACAATATTTTTAGGCAGCCATTTGTTCAAAAACAGTCCAAAGATCAAATAAAAAGTCCCTTGGGCTGGAAAAACCCTCCGGAGTCTGGGACCAAAGGTTGTAATTTATGCATCGGGGGATATAAGGAAGTGGTGGTCGTGTGAACTTAAGAGGAGGCTCATTTGATTGGAAATTTAAAGCTCTAGTTCTCTTTTAAGAGTCGAAAGAGTTTAGAGGGCAATCAGCCCTCCTGCCAAGCCAATTCATTTTCTAAACACATCCAACCAAAATTTTGAGATAACTATTTTGCTCAGCATGGTAGAACGGTCCAGTACCTATGTCTCTAGAGATATTGGGAATATCAACCCTGTAAAGATTCAGTAAAAACTTACTGAAAAAAATGACTGTGGATTGTCAGTTTAAGATGCATATACTGATATTTATTCCTTAAAGTTTTAACAATTTTTTTTTGATTAATGTAAAAAAAAAGAAAACACTTAAAACATATTTCTCTTCCGCAAACGGCGTATTATGTTCTGTTCTTCAGAAGGCATGGGGGTTATCAGCCCTACTCATGTTAGGTTTTGCTCGTTTTGAGTTTGACTTGGTCATTTATTGTAATTTCTGTTCATTTTGGGTTTCCTTTATTTGTTTGATGGTGGTGTGTGAGAGTCTTACACTTAAAAGATTATTTGACTTTACTTTTTTGTTTTTTGGTTTAACGGAGCTCTTTACTTTTCTTTGAAAAACTTGTTTCGTGGAAAAAGTTTTTAAATCAATTTTAACAAAAAAAAACAAACTTGTAAAGTAATTCAACGTGCAATTTTTAAACTGAATATGATTACTGTGTCGACACCGGAGTTTTTTGTTATCAGAACTTTAAACTATTTTAACAAAATGTCTATCTCAAAATTTTTATCTGATGCATTTAGGGCGTGGAGGAGGGACAGGGGGGGCTAGTTGCCCTCCAATCTCTTTTGACTCTTAAAAAGTGAACAAAAACTTTCAATTTCCAATCAAATGAACCCTATCTAAAGTTTATACGAGCATCCCTTCCATAGGAAGTAATGGAAAGGATTAGGAGAAACCTTAAATTACAACCCTTGCCCTGAGGGCTGTGGGGGAGTTGTCATCCTCAAAGACCTAATTTCCAGAGCTTTGAAGTACGTTTAATAAAATGGCTGTCTGAAAATTTTGATTGGATGTGTTTGGGGAAAAGGCGGGCGTCAGAGGGGATTTAGTTGCCCTCAAATCACTTTCGACTATAAAAAAGGGTGCTAGCCCTTTGAATTTCCAATCGAATGAGCCTTTTTTTAAGTTTCTACGGCACCACTTTCTATAAAAACCTTATATGCCCCCAGGGTATAACTTAAAACCCTTGCCTTGAGGGTAGTGGGGGAGTGTCCCCCACAAAAACATATTTTATATCTGAAAATCAACTACGCTGAACAAAAAAGCTATTTTAAAATTTTGATTGGATGTGTTTGGGGGAATGATGGGCGTGGGGGGGGCTAGTTGCCCTAAAATCACTTTCGACTATTAAAAAGGGCCCTAGCCTTTTAAATTTCAAATCAAATAACCTTTTTTGAAATTTCTACGACAACACCTTCTATAAAAACCTTATATGCCCCCAGGGCAAAACTTAAAACCCATGCCCTAAGGGTTTTTGGGGAGTGTCCTCCTCAAAAACATATTTTCTATCTGGAAATCAACTACGCTGAACAAAATGGCTATCTGAAAATTTTGAGTGTTCGGGAGAATGATGGGCTTTGGGGGGTGGGCAAGTTTTCCTCCAATCACGTTGAACTATTAAAAAGGACACTAGCCATTTGAATTTCTAATCGAATGAGCCTTTTTTGAAGTTTCTACAACAACGGCTTCTATAAGAACCAATGCTTTCTACGACAATGCTTTCAATGCAATACTACGACAATGCTTTCCATAAGAACCTTATATGCCCCCAGGGCATAAATTAAAACCCTTGCCTTGAAGGTTGTGAGGGAGTGTCCTCCTCAAAAACATATTTTCTATCTGGAAATCAACTACACTGAACAAAATGGCTATCTTAAAATTTTGACTGGATGTGTTTGGGGAAATGATGGGCGTGGGGGGGGGGGGGGGGGGGGTAGTTGCCCTCAAATCACTTTCAACTATTAAAAAGGGCACTAGCCCTTTGAATTTGCAATCGAATGAGCCTGTTTTGAAGTTTCTACGACAATGCTTTCCATAAAAACCTTATATGCTCTCAGGGCATAAATTAAAACCCTTGCCCTGAGGGTTGTGGGGGAGTGTCCTCCTCAAAAACAGATTTTGTATTTGGAAATCAACTACCCTGAACAAAATGGCTATCTCAAAATTTTGATTGGATGTGTTTGGGGAAATGCTGGGTGTTGGGGGGGGGGGCTAGTTGCCCTCCAATCATTTTCGACTATTAAAAGGGCACTAGAGCTCTTGATTTACAATCGAATGAGCCCTCTTTGAAGTTTCTACGACGAACCCTTCCATATGAAGTGCCTCTGGGAAAAAAAAAAATAAAACATTGGAGCAGCATGGCCTTTACTATAGGCAACGCTCGAGCGTTGCCTCTGATAGTAAAACTTTTCGTTTTTCTATACCGGTGTAGAACCACATTTTTGTACCACTCACTGTTTGAAATATGATCAGTCTAAAGGTATCATGATCAGTTTGGTGGCTGGCGTTTACCCCCTCCCCTTTTGGCAATTACCTTCTTGGAAAATCCCCCCCCTTCTGCAAAAATTCTCCCCCGGAAAATACCCCCTGCTGGAAATACCCTCCCCCCCCCCCCGTGGAAAAAAAGGCTTTCCAAATTTGAGAATTTTATTTGAGTTTTTAATTTTTTTAATATCTGTTGGGGGAAGGAATTTCTGTACTTGTGTATTATGCGCCATTCAACCAAGTTTACGCTGTGTAAAATTCGAAAACACGCCGGTTTCTTCATTAGTTTCTTAATTACTTTAGAAATAAATTTCAGCTATAGGTTTACACATTAAGGGGTAGGGTTACAGTGTAGCGGGTCAGCATGCAAAGTGTGTTTGGTAAAATTATTCTGCATGTTAGATAAATAGATAGATAAGTGTCAATGGCAGATAGCCATTTTGTTCAGCGTAGTTGATTTCCGGATAGAAAATATGTTTTTGAGGAGGACACTCCCCAAAAACCCTTAGGGCGTGGGTTTTAAGTTTTGCCCTGGGGGCATATAAGGTTTTTATAGAAGGTGTTGTCGTAAAAATTTCAAAAAAGGTTATTTGATTTGAAATTCAAAGGACTAGGGCCCTTTTTAAGAGTCGAAAGTGATTGGAGGGCAACTAGTCCCCCCCCCACGCCCATCATTTCCCCAAACACATCCAATCAAAATTTTAAAATAGCTTTTTTGTTAAGCGTAGTTGATTTTCAGATAGAAAATATGTTTTTGAGGAGGACACTCCCCCACTACCCTCAAGGCAAGGGTTTTAAGTTATAACCAGGGGGCATATAAGGTTTTTATAGAAGGCGGTGTCGTAGAAACTTAAAAAAAAACTCATTCGATTGGAAATTCAAAGGGCTAGTGCCCTTTTTCATAGTCGAAAGTGATTTGAGGGCAACTAAACCCCCTCTGACGCCCACCTTTTCCCCAAACACATCCAATCAAAATTTTCAGACAGCCATTTTAATAAACGTAGTTCAAAGCTCTGGAAATTAAGTCTTTGAGGATGACAACTCCCCCACAGCCCTCAGGGTAAGGGTTGTAATTTAAGGATTCTCCTAATCCTTTCCATTACTTCTTATGGAAGGGATGCTCGTATAAACTTTAGATAGGGTTCATTTGATTGGAAATTGAAAGTTCTTGTTCACTTTTTAAGAATCAAAAGAGATTGGAGGGCAAATAGCCCCCCTGTCCCTCCTCCACGCCCTAAATGCATCAGATAAAAATTTTGAGATAGACATTTTGTTAAAATAGTTTAAACTTCTGATAACAAAAAACTCCTGTGTCGACACAGTAATCAAATTCAGTTTAAAAATTGCACGTTGAATTGCTTTACAAGTTTGTTTTTTTTGTGAAAATTGATTTAAAAACTTTTTCCACGAAACAGGTTTTTCAAAGAAAAGTAAAGAGCTCCATTAAACCAATTAAGAAAAAAATAAAGTCAAATAATCTTTTAAGTGTAAGACTCTCACAAACCACCATCAACAAATAAAGGAAACCCAAAATGAACAGAAATTACAATAAATGACCAAGTCAAACTCAAAACGAGCAAAACCTAACATGAGTAGGGCTGATAACCCCCATGCCTTCTGAAAAACAGAACATAATACGCCGTTTGCAGAAGAGAAATACGTTTTAAGTGTTTTCATTTTTTTTTTTACTTTAATCAAAAAAAATTGTTAAAACTTTAAGGAATAAATATCAGTATATGTATCTTAAACTGACAATCCACAGTCATTTTTTTCAGTAAGGTTTTACTGAATCTTTACAGGGTTGATATTCCCAATATCTCTAGAGACATAGGTACTGGACCGTTCTACCATGCTGAGCAAAATAGTTATCTCAAAATTTTGGTTGGATGTGTTTAGAAAATGGATTGTCTTGGCAGGAGGGCTGATTGCCCTCTAATCTCTTTCGACTCTTTAAAGAGAACTAGAGCTTTAAATTTTCAATCAAATGAGCCTCCTCTTAAGTTCACATGACCACCACTTCCTTATATCCCCCGATGCATAAATTACAACCTTTGGTCCCAGACTCCGGAGGGTTTTTCCAGCCCCAAGGGACTTTTATTTGATCTTTGGATTGTTTTTGAACAAATAGCTGCCTAAAAATATTGTCAAAAGATTGTCACAGTCCAGTCTACGATTTGAAATCCTTCTCAAGATTGCAACCGGTCAATACAATATTTCCTGGAACTCTCGCAAAAGCTTTTACCCTGATCTATAGCTGCTCAATCGACAGCATATAATGCAATGAACATACCGAACAGGGCATTATCGAAATTTGTCCTTTTTTTCAATGGTTCTATAGTTACAATAGCTTGTCAACTTGTTTGACATAGTGGCTAACTGGTTAAAAATGATAGTTTACTGATCAACAATATACTTTATTGTATTGTTCTTGCTACAAAATTTATTTCTCCTCCAATCTCCGCTATTCTGGTATCTGCCCCCTGGAAATTTTTCTGCGGGTGCCCTTGCTTTAAATAGTTCAAGCCTAAACTATAGTTAGGTTGCCTATACAAGTTAGTATAGGCAATAGGCAAATTTACATTAAATTTCAAACAGATTCTGGCTTCCTGAACTCTCTAAGCCCCCAAAGTATTTATGCATTAAAAAGCACACTTAAAAACGGGTACTAAACATTTCAATTTCTGTTAGAATGAGCCCCTTCTTTAGTTTCAGAGATAAATTCTTCCATACAAAGTGTTTTCAAAGGACACTGCATTTTATTTAGGTAGCGCTATATATGAGCACCATATATGACTAGTACATTCCTATAATTATTGCATGATGTGACTGAGATTTTACCGTGTTATTTCTGTTATGACGTCATTATGGTTGTAGTCTGCCTGCAGCTTTCTATAATTTTAAATAGCGTCATCGTATAAACATAATAACATTACGTCATATTTACTATATACCTCTGTTTCACTGGAAATCATTAATTCAGTGAATTTTGTACAGTGATAATCTAAAAAGCATTCAATGAAGACCATGTTTGACGTAAATGTGCTACAAGAAAAAGATGACAAAATTAAAAAACTTCAAGACAAGAATTCAATATTAGAATCTCAAATCCTTCAAAAGACGGAGAAAATTAAAGCGTCAAAGGAGAAACGCCTTTATATCTTAAATTCGGAACTATCTTGCAGAATCTGCAAAAATCTGATGAAAAAATTAAAATACTTCAAAAGAAAAATTCGTTATTGAGATCTCGAATCTGTCAAGAGACAGAGAAAACCAAAATTTTGAAGAAGAGACTACTGGAATTCTTGAATTCAGAACTATCTTGCAGCATTTGCTATGAGGTACTTGTTTGGCCAGTTAGACTTCCGTGTCGACACGTATTTTGCCAAACGTGCGTTCTTCAAAATGAACGAAAACGAAAAATATGCCCACTTTGCAGGACCTCTTACATATTTGTCCGTACAGATTTGCTTCTATTATCCTGTATTAAAGTAATTATCGAATCCGCTTTTACTAAAAATGAAAATACCAAAAGGGATGAACTAGTAGCCACACGTGAAGACTTGGCGATTCATCTTTTATTTGATGTACGGCAACTATTCTGCAAGTGGTGCAATGGTTACTACTCCTGAAAGTTCTAAGCATAATGCCCTAAAACTCCCCTCCCCCACAGAATCCCCCTTACGAAAAACCCCTTTTCTCCCTGGAAAATTGAGCAATCAAAGGAAAAGTATGACATATAGAAAGAATGGCTGCACACAAAACTTACCATTGGAGACATTGTAGACATTCTAGATTGTAAATTCTGCCTCTCCCGGTAATACATGCGCAATTGATGCGCATTTAGCGGGTATTATTACAGAATCTTTGGTGAACATGGTTTTTGAATTTCTTTTTTTTATGCGACTGCCCCTATGATTTTCTGTGGCTGGTCATCGACAGTAGTTAGGTTAAAGACATATGCGGCTGAGTAATTTTCCACTTAACCAGTTTATAAGATCAGATTTAATTTTTGGTGTCTTTGGTACTTCATTGTTTATGGTGTAAGCCATATGCTCGTGATTGCCTTCATAGACAATTTTTACGCTCAGAAAGTTTTTCAAAGATAGTAATCAAAAAGGTCTGGATGGCTAGAAGTCCTAAGGAGGAGTCCTAAGAAGTCCTAAGGAAATAGAAGACTAAGGAGACACTAAAGATGCAATACAAAACTTGATCAAAGGACAGTCTATCAACTTGTTCGTGTACAAATGGTTGCTGGTCGTCAAACAGGCGATAAGAGCCAAAACGCTAACGAAAAATATTATAAGTACGGCGAAGAGGGGCGCTTTGCTAGTGAATGCCTTGACAACAAACCGTTACACTCAAAAAGTTAGTCTTTCACACATAGTTTTCGAAAGAGATCAAAAAATGAAAATGCTTCAAAAATGAAATTTGTTGCTTTTGAAATAGGAAAATCCCAGTGTCAAGGGAATACAGGGCTGTCCTAGGTTTTCATAGACAGGGATTTTTCAAAACGAGGGATAGTGATGTCTTCAGAGGCAGAGTGGGGATGCAACATTTTTGTTTCCAGAGTTTGATTTCCTTGATTCTACACACACTAATTCTGTACGTTCATTGCAACGAAAAATAAAGAAAAAGAGGAGACACAACATTGCTTCCCAATGAGCTTGACCAGGGCGATTCCAGGGGAATAGTTTTATTTCAATTTGACACTATTTTTGAGGGGTTTCAGGCTCTTATTCAAGATTACCACAAACTTATTTGCATAATAAACTTTCAAACATTTCATTGTAACAAACAGTAAGTAAGGAGCAAATCGACTGAAAAGTAACTGAAATTCTTAAAAAATAGAATTTTTACAACAACAGGCATATCAAAAAAATTGAATGTTTACGTTAATTCTAAATATATAATGCTCATTTAGTTTAATCATATCCATCGATAGTTAAAAGCCGGAGGAAGAAATTATTATCATTATACATTAAATATTTAGTTTAATTTATCAGTTTTTTCGAAGATTGTTCCAGACAAATGTACTTTAACTACAAAAAAGAGTTTGGACACTGTTCCCTTCTTTAACTGTAAAAACCTAAGGCCTACTGTGTCATTGGCGCTTCACTGAAAACGAATTATACTACAAATATTTGCTTTTCCAGTTTTATACAGCATTGAAAATGAAAATAAAAATTTCAGTGAAAAAAAATCTTGAACTGATGGATATTTCAATAATTAATATCATAATAAATCAAATATTCAATTTGATTTTCTTTATACTTTCCAAGACTGTTAAAGACATATATAGTTTTCAGTAAAGCAGTATATATTTTCATTGTTATATATATTATATATACCAATTAAGGGGGTGGGGTAAGGTTTGAACTTACCCGTCATTTACATCAGAAATAAAACTTACCCCAACCCCCCTAATATGCAAATATATACCCGGAATATACCCTGAATTGGTGTATTTAGGGGTGGGAGTGAAATTCAATTCCAACAAAAACGATTATTATATTTGGAAAGGGCATTAAAAAAGGCATCGAGTAGCATGTTCACTTTATTTGTATGTCAATAATATGAACTGCATAAATTTTACCTAAAATTCATTTCTGATGCAAATGAAAGGTAAGTTTCAACTTTACCCCCACTCCTGAACTGGGTAAATTCGCGAAAATGCGACCTTTGTTTGTCCAAGCATTTTTCATACCAAACATTTTTCACAATCAACTGTCTAATCATTCAAAATATCACCCAAAAGGCAACGCTTCAATCTACTTTTGAGCTGGCTTACATTATCAGATTGTCTAATAGCATCAAGGAAGGATATCCACACCCCTGGTCCCGCAAAACGAGGCAGAAACGCAGCAAGTTGAGTATTCCGGAGCTCATATGCAAGGTCATTCGCATTTCTAGTCTCATAACAGTAATAAGAAGAATTAGCTTTAAAAATTTCCCAAAAATAGCTCCGGTGAACACTTATTCAAAAATTGAGAAATAAAAATTGCTAACTGGTAATCCCGTAACTGATATATATTTAAAATGTTCAAACTTGTAAAGCAATTCAACGTGCTATTTTTAAACTGAATATAATTACTGTGTCGACACCGGAATTTTTTGTTATCAGAACTTGGAACTATTTTAACAAAATGTCTATCTCGAAATTTTCTATCTGATGCATTAGGGCATGGAGGAGGGATGGAGGGCTAGTTGTCCTCCAATCTCTTTTGACTCTTAAAAAGTGAACAAGAACTTTCAATGTCCAATCAAATGAGCCCTCTCTAAAGTTTATACGAGCATCCCTTCCATAACAAATAATGGGAAGGATTAGGAGAATCCTTAAATTACAACGCTTGCCCTGAGGGCTCTGGGGGAGTTTTCATCCTCAAAGACCTAATTTCCAGAGCTTTGAACTGCATTTAATAAAATGGCTGTCTAAAAATTTTGATTGGACGTGTTTGGGGAAAGGTGGGCGTCAGAGAGGGTTAGTTGCCCTCAAATCCCTTTCAAGTATTAGAAAGGACACTAGCCCTTTGAATTTTTAATCGAATGAGCCTTTTTTGAAGTTTCTACGACACCACTTTCTATAAAACCCTTATATGCCCCCAGGGTATAGCTTAAAACCCTTGCCTTGAGGGTTGTGGGGGAGTGTCCTCCTCAAAAAAATATTTTCTATCTGAAAATCAACTACGCTGAACAAAATGGCTATTTCAAAATTTTGATTGGATGTGTTTGGGGGAATGATGGGCGTGGGGGGGGCTAGTTGCCCTCCAATCACTTTCGACTATTAAAAAGGGCACTATCCCTTTGAATTTCCAATCGAATGAGCCTTTTTGGAAGTTTCTACGACAATGCCTTTTATAAGAACTTTATATGCGCCCAGGGCAAATCTTAAAACCCTTGCCCTTAGGGATGTGGGAGAGTGTCCTCCTAAAAAACCTTTTTTATACCCGGAAATCAACTACGCATATATCCGTGAAACGCCACAAATATCTATGCCCCTGGGCTTGTATTCGTGAAACCAGCATATAGATTACTACTCTCGTTCTGTACTTAGGCAGCGTGATTTCGCTGCCTATGATTTATACAACAACGTTCTATATAAACCTTAAATGCCCCCAGGGCATAACTTACAACCCTTTCCCTGAGGGCTTGGGGGGAGGGGGGTTGTCATCCTTAAAGACGTTTCTATGACAATGCCTTCTATAAAAATCTTTATATGCCCCCACGGTATAACTTACAACCCTTGCCCTAAGGTCTGTGGGGGACTGTTCTTCTCAAAAACATAATTTATATTTGGAAATCAACTACGCTGAACTAAATGGCTATCTAAACATTTTGATTGGATGTGTTTCGGGAAATGATGGGCGTGGAAGGGATGTTAGATGCTTTCCAATTACTTTCTACTATTAAAAAGGGCAACACAACAACAAATGTTTACCTAAAAAATAGTACTTAGAGTTCACTCTTAAACATCCAAAAACGATGGTCCCATGATATAGAATAGTTTTTACCATGTCTTATGGATTTTATCACGATCGGGTATGTTCTTAGGTATCCACTTTGCGAAGAACCTAACCTCGTCTTCAGGACGGTGATAACGCCCTTCAAATTTAGGACACTTAAACTCTTCTAGATTGAAAAGTCGAATCCTAGGGTCACACTTTTGAATTAAACCTTTATCTGTAGGTACATTGCCCTTTACGTAGAGCGCTTCAACCCCGAAAAAGCTGCAAATTTCACTGACTTCCTCCTGAACATCTCTCAGTTCCCGACCAGCATTATTAAATGGTGTAATCACTCTATCGTAAAGTCCCAGTCTGTTTATATGACGTAATGTAGTACTCCACAAGCTTTTATCATACTCAAACATGTTATAGTTCACTATCCAATTATAACAATTAATTTCTTCGAGTTCCATAGACAATAATAAAAATGCACATTCAAATATAACACCACAAGATGAGTTTTTCAAAGTGGTAAATCCTGTGTCATACAGTCCTATCATCTTGGAAGTTATTAATGTAGTTGTTAAGTAGAAAAATACCTCATCAAACTTTTATATCTTCGCTCAAGGTTGAATGGAGTTATGGCTAGGGGGATGTGTCCTAAAACCATCTGAATTCATTGTGGGGAGGAGTCATAAAACCCCTGGAAGTCATTGCGGGGAGGAGTCATTGAACTCTCGGTAACTGATAAATTTGTTAAACTTCCCAAAAAATCACACAGAATATCCTTGCTTTTTGAACGAACACCATGTATAGAAAAAATCAAACGGAATAAAACAACAGAGCCCCTCAACCCCGTAAAGCCATTTTAAAAGGTATAACAATTATTTATTTAACAGAAATCGTCGCTTTCAATTGAACGGAAAAAATATAAGAATTATTTATTTACAGAAATCCTAGCTTTTTGAACGAACACCATGTAAAGAAAAAATCAAACGGAAAAAAACGATAGAGTCCCTCAAACCCCGTAAAGCTATTTTAAAAGGTATAACAATTATTTATTTAACAGAAATCATCGCTTTCAATTGAACGGAAAAAAAATATAAGAATTATTTATTTAACAGAAATCCTCGCTTTTTGAACGAACGCCATGTATAGAAAAAATCAAACGGAATAAAACGACAGAGTCCCTCAAACTCCGTAAAGTTATTTTAAAAGGTATAACAATTATTTATTTAATAGAAATCCTCGCTTTCAATTGAACGGAAAAAATATAAGAATTATTTATTTAACAGAAATCCTCGCTTTTTGAACGAACACCATGTAAAGAAAAAATCACACGGAAAAAAACGACAGAGTCCCTCAAACCCCGTAAAGCTATTTTAAAAGGTATAACAATTATTTATTTAACAGAAATCGTCGCTTTCAATTGAACGGAAAAAAAATATAAGAATTATTTATTTAACAGAAATCCTCGCTTTTTGAACGAACGCCATGTATAGAAAAAATCAAACGGAATAAAACGACAGAGTCCCTCAAACTCCGTAAACGCTAAATAAATCATTGTAAGAGAGAAGAACTTTTTTCTCCATCCATATCAACAATTAAAGTGCAATTAAAATACCGGATGGTTCTTTTTAGAGCCTTTTTAGAGATTATTAAAAAACCTTCTTCCTATGTTAATATATCTTATCGGAGATAGACATCCTGTTACAAGAACCCCATTTTAAAATTCAAATTATACCTGTCGAGCGGATTAAAATTCAAGTGTAGTGAAGGGTAATTTGATAAGCGCCGGATATGCACAAAAGCTTAGTGCAAAAATATATAGCAGTTTAAGAATGGCTGTCAACGGTGAAAAAGTGAATTGTCTGTTTTTATATAGTTAGTTTGTTTAAAGGAATATTGGATTATTGCACGAACTGTTTGAAAAAATATTAGTGTTGTTCCTTACTTTCAGTTGGAAAAAAAAACTAGTCGCTCCTTACTTACAATTCGTTACCATGAACTGTTTGAAAAAATATTAGTGTTGTTCCTTACTTTAAGTTGGAAAAAAAAACTAGTTTTTTTTATTTAATCCACTACAGCTTTTAGTCTTCGCGATTTTTGTATTACCAGGAGTTTTGTAACAGCATGCGAGCAAGCTATTAATTGGTTTTTAGAGTTTCGGTTACTATTGAGCCGTGTCGCTCCTTACTTACAGTTCCTTACCACGAACACAATAAAAAAAATAAACACGCATTTTCTAGTGCAATTTAGTTTTGATTTTGTAAGTCTTTTAGAAGAAAAAAAAAACAAATATCGCTATGCATAGCTTTATAGAAAATAATTTTTTATATTTATAAAAATGTACTATCTTAAAAATTTTGGGGAACATTTTTTAATTTGTACATAAATTTTATCTTATCTCTTAGCTCTTATGTGATAAAGGAAACAGCCCGTTTTTCTTTTTTTCTTCTTTTTTTTCCATATCCCCTTTTTATGTTGTTTTTAAACATTTGTTAATGAATATATTATTTATTTTTTTCGGTTTTACCAGTTTTTATCTTTTTAACTAGTTGCCATTTTGCAGATAATTTCTTCATTAAGTATCAATTACTTCAAGAAGTTAATTCCACATTTTTGCAGATAGGAGCTTGAAACTTCCGAAGTAGGGTTTTCTCATACGCTGAATCGGACGGTATGATTTTGATTAAAGTTCTATGACTTTTAGGGGGAGTTTCCTCCTTTATTCAAAAATAATGCAAATCTTCTCAGGCGCATAACTTTTGATTGGTAAAACTAAATTTAATGATTTGAAATCACTTATATATTTGAAATCAGCATAAAAATATGATTCTATTGATGTATCCATGGCTATCAAAATTCTGGTTTTTAGAGTTTCGGTTACTATTGAACCGTGTCGCTCCTTACTTACAGTTCGTTACCACGAACTGTTTGAAAAAATATTAGTGTTGTTCCTTACTTTCAGTTGAAAAAAAAACTAGTTTCGCCTTTACAGTTCGTTACCACGAACTGTTTGAAAAAATATTAGTGTTGTTCCTTACTTTCAGTTGGAAAAAAAAGGCTGGTGACAATTTATCTACAAGTTCTAGCAATTACCGAGTTTGTTTCTCCTTCAAAGTTAATGCCATAATAAAATAAATCCTGCTTTGTTATGTTAGAGAAGCCTCAACAAGTAAGCCTCAATAGAAATCAATAAGTATCAATAAGTAACAAAATCAATAAGTATCAGCTCGCAAAATAACCCAGCCAAAGCGCACGGCGTCGGCTCTATAGCCTAGCTGATACTTATTGATTTTGTCATAGTTGATTTAGTTAGAAATATCTTATTTTTTTTTTACCTCTGTTGTGCTAATTTATTTATATGTATATATATATATATATATATATATATATATATATATATATATATATATTATATATATATATATATATATATATATATATATATATATATATATATATATATATATATATATATATAATATATATATATATATATATATATATATATATATATATATACATGAGCAAACCGATGAAGCTTTTAATGAAGCAGAGTTAGTAAATACTGAACTGAGTGGACAGTCCGTTTTATACTGATTGGAATTCAAGAAATGAACAGGAATATCAAATGAATCAAGACAAAAGTGTTGCTGGAGAATCTTCTCTGGCTGAATCAGCGGATATACTTGGTGCTATTTTATCACCAAATATACCTGCCCACAAAAGTGGAAAAGCATCAGTCCATGGCAGAAGTCTAAGAGATGTTCCAGAAAACAGTTTGGATGCGGAAACAGAAAGCTTGGTGATAAATAGTATTGCATCATCTAGAAAAAGCAGGAAAAAAGACAGATCAAAGCCTGGGGAAAACCAATTGAAAAATTATTATTCTAGATGCCAAGGGAAGGAATACGAAGGAAGAAGGAATTCTTATTCGATAACAAATACATTCCACTTAAAACAAGACAGAATGGTCACAATATGTGGAGTTGATTTTAGCTAAAGCTCGGCGTGAATGTTTTCCACGGTTACGTACAATTTTCGCATATCCGATCTTCAACTTTTCTTTAACATCTCTCAAAACTTGAAGTTAATTGTTCAATGGGTTTATTAACAAATGAAAATAATAAATCACACATAATCAAAATACTCAGTCCATTCCTGGACGCCAAGAACCAACAAATACTAATTCCTAACCACCGTAAATTCGTAACATTGCGAATTACTGAGGATACACAGGACAAATTTTGAGCAGATGATTTGGGATGGAAAACTAAATATTCGCATTTATCAAAATTCAAAAACAGACCAACATCCCGAAACATCATAGAAATACGTTGCACCGATAATGCCAAAATAGAATTGGTTCGGCTTAAAACTAGCAGGTCGTCTGCATACGCAATATAAGACATATCAGATAAATTATAAAAATACGAAAGCTTTATTCCTTATAACACATTTTGAATGCAAGCACTAAATAGATAAGGTCATAGCATCCCACCCTGTCGTACTCCAGATTGAACTGGTATATTACCGCAATATCCTGTACCAGATTTTTAAAGAAGAAATGAATTACTATACCAAAAATTTGTTTTTTTATTTAATTTCTGATCGTTGTTTAGTTAATGCAGCTTTTATTTTGGCTCACCGTCAATGAATAAGTAAACAAATTTGCATAAAATTTTTACTGTTCTTTTGCTAAATGGCTGTCTCTAAACTTGGTTCTGACGTAATTTACAAATTAACTTACGTAACGAACTTCTATATTCGTATATTTTTCTTCTGGCAAAAAATACAAAGTTGCAGATTTTTGCAGATATGAGCTTGAAACCTATGTAACAGGGTTTACTGATACGCTGAATCTGACGGTGCGATTTTCATTAAAATTCTTTCGCTTGTAGGGGATGTTTCCCCTCTCTTTAAAAAGTCAATTAAATTTTCTCAGGCTCTTAGCCTTTGATGAGTAATACTAAACTTAATAAAATTTATATATTTAGAATCAGCATTATTAGCCCATTTTTTGATACATTTATTGACACCAAAATTCCGTTTTTAAAAGTTTCGATTGCTATTGAGCCATGTCGCTTGTTTTTTTTATTTTTTTTTATTGCGTATATGTTATTATGTATATAAGTGGGTTCTCCCTTTAGTCAATACCACGCTCTTTACGTTAAAAGTTAAAATTTTGTTTAATTCACAAACCCCTGAATCACAAAGGCCATTTAATTAGAATAGATAGCTCTTTTGAAAGCACTAAAATAAAACTGTACCGTAAAGAGCGAGGTATTGACTTGGGGGTGAGCCCCCTCATATACGTAATAATTTCTGTTCGTTTTAAGTTCTAATGTTGCTTCTTGCTTTCAGTTGAAAAAACTTGTTTTTTTAATTTTTCTTTTAATTTAATTTCTGATCGTTTTTTAAATAATGCTTGGAAATCCGGCGCTGGAAATTTGTGCACGAGTGTTTTTTCGACAAAAGCCAGAGCGTAACTGAATGTTTATTATCTTCACTTAGTTAAGTGCATGAAACAAGCCGAGAATGTAGCTGTTCCCCTTGTCCGGGTTAAACTCAAAACTCGAAATCCAATTTGGAAAGAAGACCCGGGTCTTAAAGCCGGCAAAAATCGTGCTAAACTCTGACTTCGCATCTGGATTGCGTGTGGGCGACCCTTGCGAGGCCAAGTGTTTGATATAAAGAGTAAGACAAAAGCGGAGTTTAAACGGTATCTTCGTTTGGGTCAATATAATGGTGCTGAGTTCCCTAAAAGTGCAGTACAATGGAAAGTAGTCATTAATGCGTTTAAATTTGATTCATTAGGGACTACTGATGTTATCCCAGATTCGTCTTGGCTTGGGTATTATAAAATTATTTTTTGTAAGATTGAGTATAGTGTTCATTATCATTTTCAGTGCTTAATTTCTAAATTTTTGTTACCTAAAGTTTTGCAACGTCATGTTATTCCCGTCTCAACTAAAAGTATTGTTATTCTATGCTTAAACTTAATTCTAAATCAAGTGATCTTGTTGGGATTATCGTGCACGATTTACGTTGTGCTTGTTCGGCACTAGTCGCTTAGCTCCAGTTACTTTTTCAGTTATGTTTATCTTTGACAATGGTGCCTGATTCCTTCCTTTGCGGAACGGTAACTTCGATTCTTAAACGTGGAAGAGACCCTTTTGATTGCAGTTCATATAGGCCCATCACTGTTGCTTCCAATATTAGTAAGGATTTTTGAATATGTTCTGCTCCCATATATTATTGAGCGAACTGCGAAATACTCTAACTAATTTGGATTTCAACCTCGTATTGAGTGTCAAAATGTGCATAAGGTTTAAGCTTCAACTCTTTATGATACCAAGTCTAAAGGTTATGAATTACATATGTGTGCTTTGGATTTATCTAAAGCCTTCGATAGTTTTTACCATGCACAAATGTGGCACTCTTTGTCAGAGTTTGGAGTGAGCCCTTCTGTCATACATGTACTTAAATTTTTGGTATAGTAATTCATTTCTTCGTTTAAAAATCTGGTACAGGGTACTGCAGTAATATACCAGTTCAATCTGGAGTACGACAGGGTGGGGTGCTATGACCTTATCTATTTAGTGCTTGCATTCAAAATGTGTTATAAGGAATAAAGCCTTCGTATTTTTATAATTTATCTGATGTGTCTTATATTGCGTATGCAGACGACCTGCTAGTTTTAAGTCGAACCAATTCTATTTTGGCATTGTCGGTGCAACGTATTTCTATGATGTTTCAGGATGTTGGTCTGTTTTTGAATTTTGATAAATGCGAATATTTAGTTTTCAATCCCAAATCATCTGCTCATAATTTGTCCTGTGTATCCTCAGTAATTCGCAGTGTTACGAGTTTACGGTGGTTAGGAATTAGTATTTGTTGGTTCTCGGCGTCCAGGAATGGACTGAGTATTTTGATTATGTATGATTTATTATTTTCGTTTGTTAATAAACCCATTGAACAATGAACTTCAAGTTTTGAGAGATGTTAAAGAAAAGTTGAAGATCGGATATGCGAGAATTGTACCTAACCGTGGAAAACATTCACGCCGAGCTTTAGCTAAAATCTACTCCACATATTGTGACCATTCTGTCTTGTTTTAAGTGGAATGTATTTGTTATCGAATAAGAATGATTTCCGCCAGATCCGTATCGCTTATTTTAGATATTGCAAATTTTTATTGCACCTTCCCACTTCATATCGTAATACACGTATTATTGAGAAGTATGGTGCTACCGACATTATCCATTCGTTTGAATTGCTTAGTAATAATTTGACAAGAAATGCCTTTGTGTCCCTAGGCCCAAACCATAATAGTATCCGTGTGTTTTTGTCAGTGATTAAGGTTTAAGTTATCTTTGTTTCTGTGTATTTGATTGATTTTTTTTCCTTTTTAGTGTGCTTTACTCCGCTTGTTTTGTATAAAAGCGGGTTATAAATAAATTATTATAGTCCGCTAGCTTATCTTAACGGCTTTATCTTAGTTTATATGGTAAGAGAGGAATTTCGGAGAATCAGGCTGGTAAGTAAGGAAAATATTGCAGTATACCTAAAAAAGCTTACCAATCATAATATTGCCATTAAAGCTATGGCTACAACTATTAATAAATGTTTCGGTTACTATGAGCTAGCGTTTGTTCTTTATTATAAAGTATAACATAAACTATTTTAATATAGGGGTTGTTCAAAGTCTGCATTGCATGGTGGATAGTGTATTGGAATTTTTCTCTGAAGGTTGCAGGTTCAATTCTTACCGCGGGCAATTTTTAAAAATTTGTCAACTTAAGTCTAAACAAAACTTCTGTTAATGACTATTACATAAGGTCCTCTTGACTAGAAACCATTTATGATGAATCTAGGGGGCATGCCCCCCCTGGAGTTTAGACCAGAGTAGGGAGAAAATAGAAGCGTAACAACTAATCAAAGAAAAATAAGTTCTTATTTTTCTTTTGTCTGTAAGAACTGCAATGAACTTGTTTAGAATCAATTCAGAATTTAATTAAATTCTTAGATCTTAGATTAACTCAATTTAGGTCATTATTTATCATAGGCAGCTCGATAGTGCTTCCTAAGTAAAGAACGTTTTGGGCAAAATGTATTATTTTTTTTTCTTTCTCCATACCAGGGCACTTCGTATCGAAGGACTTGTAGTAGAAACTTCGAAAAGGGCTCATTCGATTGGGAATAGGAGTGCCTAGTGCCCTTTTTAATATTCGAAAGTGATTGAAGGGCAACTAGCCCTCCCCCCTCACGCCCATCTTTCCCCCCAACATATCCAATAAAAATTTTGAGATAGCCATTTTGTTGAGCGTAGTTGATTTCCAGATCAAAAACATGTTTTTGAGGAGGACAATTCCCCAAAACCCTTAGGGCAAGGGTTTTAAGTTATTCCCTGGGGGCATATAAGAACGATATTTGCACAATGTATTATTTATTAAATTTTTACTTTAGAGCAGGGCCCTGTGTATCGAAGAAGTTGTCGTAGAAACTTCGAAAAAGGCACATTCAATCGCAAATTGGAGTGGCTTGTGCCCTTTTTAATAGTAGAAAGTGATTGGAAAGAATCTAACATCCCTTCCACGCCCATCATTTCCCGAAAACACATCCAATCAAAATTTTTAGATAGCCATTTAGTTCAGCATAGTTGATTTCCACATATAAATTATGTTTTTGAGGAGAACAGTCCCCCACAGCCCATAGGGCAAGGGTTGTAAGTTATACCGTGGGGGCATATAAAGATTTTTATAGAAGGTATTGTCATAGAAACGTCTTTAAGGATGACAACCCCCCTCCCCCAAGCCCTCAGGAAAAGGGTTGTAAGTTATGCCCTGGGGGCATTTAAGGTTTATATAGAACGTTGTTGTATAAATCATAGGCAGCGAAATCACGCTGCCTAAGTAAAGAACGAGAGTAGTAAGCTATATGCTGGTTTCACGAATACAAGCCCAGGGACATAGATATGTGTGCAGTTTCATGAATACATGCCTTACCAGGGTCATTCATCTATTACCACGACTGGTATTTACCTTAGCAGACCGGTTTCTGAGGCAACACCCATTTTTTAGGGGGCCAATCAGAGAGAACGGAGGCTACTCAATATACGGTAAGTTGATTACTAATTGGATCAAACAGTTCCTGGTAACGAACTGTAAGTAAGGATCGACCCGGCTCAATGGTAACCGAAACTATAGAAAAGTAGGAGAAAAGTTGGAGTTGGAGTACCAATCCTGTTTGAACTTCCTTAAAGTAATAATAATTGGGCTGTTTTAAAACATTTTTTTAAAAAAACCTTTCAGTTTTAGTGATTGAATTTTAATGTAAGTTTCTTTTATATTGTTTTTTATTCTCTTCGTTTGTTTTGCTGAGGACGGCCCTTGGATATAGGGTCGAAATATTCATTTAACGCTGTGTTCCACTGTCTTGTATAAAAATTTCCCTGTTGTTCTGCTTATTGTTTATGATGGAAAGGTAGTGTGGTCTTCGTCGCTAATTACCCGGCTCAATGGTAACCGATAGTCTAGAAAACAGAATTTTGATACCAATAGATACATCAAAAGAATCAAATTTTATTGCTGATTTCAAATATATAAGTTGCATCAAGTTTGGTCCTACCTATCAAAAGTTAAGCACCTGAGAAAATTTGGTCGATTTTTAAAAAAAAGGAGAAAAGACCCCTAAACGTTAAAAAATCTTAATGAAAATCACACCATCATATTCAGCGTATCAGAGAACCCTACTGCGGAGGTTTCAAGCTTCTATCTACAAAAATGTGGAAATTTGCATTTTTAGCCAGAAAAAAGATCACGGATGCGTGTTTAATTGTTTTTGTTTGCTTTTTTTACCCCGGGGATGATCGTATCGACCCAGTGGTCCTAGAATATCGTAAGAGGGCTCATTTGAACGGAAATTAAAAGTTCTCATGCCCTTTTTAAGTGACCGAAAAAATGGAGGGCAGCTAGGCCCCCTCCCACGCTCATTTTTTCCAAAAGTTACCCGATCAAATTTTTTAGATAGCCATTTTGTTCAGCATGGTCGAAAATATGATAAATATGCCTTTTAGGATGACTTAATCCCCCGAAGTCCCCGGGGGGAGGGCTGAAAGTTATGAACTTTACCCAATGTTAACATATAGTATTGGTTACTGGGATGTATACAAACGTTTTAAGAGGGTATTTTTTCTGGTAGTGGGGGGGGGAGAGTGGGTCGGGGGTTATGTGGGAGGATCTTACCATGAAGGAAGTTTTCATGGGAGAAGGGACATTGCTATGAAGGGGGCGTCGGATTTCCCAGCATTGTTTAAATAAAGATCGCAGGAATTATATATATAAAAAAACAAGTTTTTAACTGCAAATAAGGAGCAACATCAAAACTTAAAACGACTGAAAACATTACGTATATGATTGGGTTCATCTCGTGGTCAATACCTTGCTCTTTAATCCAAAAACTATTTAGTACTTTCATAAGAGCTATTTATTCTAATTAACGGCATTTGTGATTAAGGGGTCATTTTTAAAGAATTGGAACGAAATTCGAACTTTAGCTTAAAGAGCAAGGTATTAACTAGGGGGCGAATTCTCTAATATACGTATTAAAAATATAAGAATATAGAGGTTCGTTACGTAAGTTAATTCGTAAGTTACGCACATTTATTACTAATAAAAGTGTTCGTAAATAAAATTAAACAGGTTTCGAGAAAGCCATTTAACCAAATAAAAGTAAAATTAATATTCATTTTTTTAATTATTCATGTACGGTGAGCCAAAATCAAAACCTGCATTAATTCAAAAACGTTCAAAATTAAATAAAAAAACAAGTTTTTTTTTTACTAAAAGTAAGGAACGACGTTAAAACTTGAAACGAACAGAAATTATTCCGTATATGAAAGGGGCTTTCCCCTCCTCAACGCCTCACTCTTTACGCTAAAGTTTGACTTTCTCACAACTCTATTTTTTTTAAAAACAAAAAACTTTAGCGTAAAGAGCGAGGCGTTAAGGAGGGGACAGCACCTTTCATATACGGAATAATTTCTGCTCGTTTTAAGTTTTAACGTCGTTCCTTACTTTCAATTAAAAAACTTTTTTTTATTTAATTCAAATATAAGGAGTGATTTTCAATGTAGTTCATATTAGTAAGAGAATTGAATTCAGAGACAAATGTTTATTTGCGACGATATTAGTAAAGAAAATGAGTGGTACATTTAAATTATTGGAGCTTGATGGTGGAGCAGGTAGCAGCAATGGTACAAGGGCGAAAATACCAAACGTGGCTCTGGAAATAACACGAGGATGTACACAAAGGCTTGAATGGGACGATATGTATGCTAGATATGTGATATCATTGAGCAAATTTAAATTGGAGGAGCAATTATGCTTTGCTGCGAAACTGAACATTGTGCATATAAATAGACTTCAAGCTGCATTAGATACACTGGTGAAATACATTGAGGAAAATAAATTGAATTAGTGATTATTATTGTTGTAATTATACTCAATAAGATTGTTTCTAAATCGAAGACATTTTTTCTATAGTAGGTTATCTTATATTTCTTTGAGTAGAAAAAGAATCCTGGTTAGTCTGAAGTTGGTTGTGATATTGTTGGGACTCTAAAAAAAGGATAGATTTGAGAAGGGGAAAATCAAGGGGAATCTTGTGTTTATGGAAAAACGTTTGATTCTATATGAGGATTTTCTGGAGTTACCCATTCAAAGGAAAATATTGTCTCGAGGAATGCTTATTGATACAATGAAAACTGATTCTCCATCATTAGACTATTGCATGAAGCGTTTACGTCGTGGTCCAAAGGTATTTACACAATTTATTGACATATTAATCACGACAAGACAAAATGATATTGTGGATATGCTTTTAAACACACACTAGCTTATACATTTAAGACTTTTTTCAAGATGTTGTTCAAGGGTGATTTACTCATCTCTCTCTCTCTCTCTATCCCACTCAAATTGTTGATCGTAGCTCAGTTTCATTTTGCCGTGAGAGTGTCAACACATGAAAAAATGTTCCATACATGTCCACAATGCATGTATACACTGGACAGCTGGTCATCATGTGAGAATTGTACAATGATTGATGAGTATGATGAAAATTTTAGATTATGCAACCCGTTTAAATTGCATAGAGGATATTCTGTACAAATTAAAGGTTGTAATTCCTGTCTTGAAGCGGTGTGTGACTCTCATCCTAGAGGACACCTATGCTGTAATTGCCACTATAATAAATGTAATCAGTGGGAGAATACATATCCTGGTATGATTGGAAAGGATCCTAAACGTGATTTTAGTTTATTGCTAAGAGATTGATATCTTCGTGGCGTTAGATTGTTCTGGGAGGAGGAGCCAGGTCTATGATTCAACTGTTGGAATAACAAAAGAATTTGGCTTCTACGTCATCGTTGTGAAGACAATAGCTACTATGATTACAAGCCGACTGATTTTTTTTGGCTGTTACGGAATGTGATTCACCACTTGAGGACACTGTATGTGACATTGCTTCAAATAGGAAAATTGAAACCATGCGAATATTACAAAATGAATGAGAACAGTATCATTGACTATACAAAGAGATATGATAAGAGTGAAGTTACGCTGTACTGTAGAAAATGTGACCCTGACATTGCAGCACATCAGGGTTAGTATACTGTGAATTCAGATAATCTACCTGCATTAATTGTTCTCGAAAAATACCTATACGTAGTAGAAGCTGAAATCTAAGAGTAGAAAAGTCGTTTTTTATCATGTATAAACATTATTTTTATTAATAAACAATTTTACATACATTTTTAGAACATTTTATTCGTAGGGTCCTAAAATCAATATTAAACACGCTTGAAAGTATATTTTCCACTAGAAAGTCCATCAATCGAAGAAATTCAAGGTAAATGTTGAGAAACTGCTTGTAGGTATAGCCACGACATCTGAACATGAAAAACAGTAATGTATGAAAACCACACGTCATAGTCGTTAAATCCTGTACTCTTCTCTGATTTTGAATAATAGTTTTCCCGCTGCTCTCAATAAAGTTGTTGATGTGTAGAGTGCATAATTTATATGATAGGCCAAGAGGATCAAAAACTTCGATATTCTTCGCTGTTTGAAAAATGTATAGCCAGTGACCTATCTTCAAACACAATGGACTGCTATTAAAAATGATTAGGGTGTTGTTAACACTTGGAATTTTTTCATTGTTACTGAAACATGTATAAATCCATATTAAATACGTTGATTATTTGGTTTGTGTTCATGGTGCTAGGTCTAGTAGAACACTGCCGTCGGGTGTGATTTCCCAATAGGTTTCAAATTGACTCAATGATATTAGCGTGATATTCTTAGTCAATGCATTGGTAAATGTGCACTCTAAACCTACATTCCCCGTTCGTACTTTGCTCATATCCTGGGTACCAGACAGGCCCAAAACAATTAAACCATGTTTTTTTTGGAAAACATTGAATCGGTAATTCCATTTTCAAGTAGTTGTGAGTCATAATCTAGGGATTGCATGGTCATTTCATACAGAGTTCTATAGGATTGTTTGTCAATTGATAGAGTGTACTGTGGAATACCATTCTCCTTGAACACAAGGCTAGGTAGACCAAAAAATTAAAATCAGGGGGTTGCAGTCCAGGATCTAACGGCACTGGCACTCTTCACAAATGCCAAAGCGAGTTTTGATGGCATATTTCCATTGTAAATGATGAATCGTTATAACTGCGAGAGCCAGTGGCAATGTGACGACCACAAGTTTCTGGGGTTATCCCAGTTTTCTTCAGCGCTGCTGTTTTGATCCTGGGTGTTGCTTATCGTTGGATTTCTACGTCTAAATTAAGGAATATTATTCGGAATCTGCCAAGTATTATTTGTTCCCTGCCTTCCTAGATTTCTGCCCCCCTGCGTTCTGAACTGGTGTCTTGTCTTTTACGTCTGGCATTCTTTGCTTATTCTATGCCAGTAATCTGCCACATAGTGATTTGGTTTGGTACAGTAATAGTAATTAAACTTTCTCTTAAATTGTTTGTTGGTTTCCTGGTTACTTCTAAATATTCTTGATCTGTTATTGTTGGTTCTCCAACTATCTGTCTTTCGTGGGGGTGGACGCCCATATTTTCTATAGTTGTTAGCTGCTAATAACTCAAGGTCGTGGAATCTGTCAGCTACTTCATTAGACGGTGACCCTCGGCCTCCGTCATACCTTTTTGGTTCACGATTCGGCTCCTCAAAGCTCGCCTGTTTCCGTTCCCTTTTATATTTTACACTTCCTTGGACTCCTGTGTTATTTATTGACACCTGATCAAACTTTTTCATTGCCTTGTCAATTTCTACCTCTGTATCTACTAGGATAATAGCCTGCTCTGAATTTTCTGGTTTTCGTGATAATATTAGTCTTAATAGCTTTTTTGGTAATCCTTGTGTAACAGTTTGTAATTTTACTTTCTGTACCATCTCGTCACTTCCACCTTCCTCTAACTGTAGGCATACAGACCTACAAATTTTGTCTGCATATTCCCTAATACTGGTTGAGGTATTGAATGTCACTACCTCTGTTCTTAGTCTCTCGGAAACGCTCTTTTCTATGAACCTTGTTTTATAAGATTCAATTAGAGTTTTAATGTCCTTGGGCTGTGTTTCCTCAATTGTCTCAAAGTTTGTAAGGGTACTTCCCTTTAATCTATCTGCAATCCATTGCTCTTTGACCCTACTGTCCAATAAGTCAGTTAATTCATCAATTTTTTTTAATTTTTCGACAAATTCATCAACAGCTGAAATTCCCTTATATTCTGGTATAATTTTGACAATTTCATGTACCGTTGACAGGGAAGAAAATCGGGTAAAGCCATTTTATTTCAATCTAAAACTTTTATCTGGCCTTCTCAACCCGATATTTCTCATCGCTGCCACCAGCTTTGGTAAAGTGGTCTTATGGTTGTAAGGTGAGGTTGTTGTAGATGCCTTTATTTATCCCTTTATAAGGGAGATAAACTATTCCCCTAAGGTAAAGAAACTTTGGTATCAATGCTTAGGCTATGACCTGACTAATGAGGCGCACCAGCAGGGAATATTCGAGGTACTAAATTTAGATTGTAGAGAGGTTGTCTTAAGTACAATACTTTCCTTCAGTTAGCATACACTAGTGCAGGGTTTGAAAATATATATATTTATATTCCGCTGGTACTGGTGGTCCCAGGAAGACAATAAGTATCAGAAATTTACAATAAGATATAATACAATAAGATAATAAGTCACTTATAATAATCCGAAAATATTCCAAGGTATTTCTATATCAACAGATCAGAAGTCAGTCAGGCATTAAATAATATCAGGCCAGCCCGTTCCCATAAAATGTATCTTATATACATTTCGTCAACCACACCTTATCAGAACCCACTGACACACATAGCTAGGAAGTGGTGATTTCACAATTTCCTATGAAGCATACACCTGCCAGGATATGTTCCTTATCTTAATAAAAAGTGGTATTTCGAAACCTTTGTATTTGAGTCTTAATGTTTTACTGAAATCTGATTTTGACTTAATTTGATGGCATCATCACAAAAAGAGCTTTACGGGGTTTGAAAGAAATGTGTTTTCTGGGTTTTTTGTGGTGTTTATTTAACCTGGTTCTCATTAAAAAACGAAGATTTTTATTTAAAAAATCACTTTAGATCTCTTAAAAGAATTTTAAGGGTTTGGAGAGAATATATTGCCTGATTCTGTTTGATTTATTCTTTGCTTACTACTCATCAAAAATTAAGATATATTGTTAAATAAATATATAAATAATAAAGGTTTGAGAAACTCTGTTTCCTGCTTCCGTTTGGTTTGTTCTATACTTGCTGCTCATTCAAAAATGAAGGTTTTTCGTTAGATAAATAATTCTTGTATCTTTTGAAAGAGCTTTGAGGGTTTTGAGAGAGTCTATTGCCTGATTATATATGGTTTGTTCTTTACTCGGTATTCATTAAAAAAAATTTTGTTGTTGTATAAACTGTTCTTTTATCTTTTAAAATACCCTGATTGGGCTTCAGAGATTCTGTTGCCTGATTCCGTTTATTTTTTTGTACTTGGTGCTCATTAAAAACGAAGATTTTCGCTAAATGAATAGTTCTTGTACCTTTTAAAAGAGCTTTATGGGTTTGAGAGACTTAGATGTTACATGTTCGCCACCTGTGAGTCCAAACAAGTTCATTCCCAGAATTTTGCATACAAATCCAGCGGATAATGTCCGTCATGAGTCAACTCAAATCAGTTCAAACTTTCCTTTCTTAATTCCATGACTCTCTACCTTATTTTTGCCCTAAGAATCACCTATGGATAGTTGATGGATAGATTTATCTATCAAAGATGAAAAGGAGTCATTTTTATGCAAGCCTAAAAAGGACTTTTCCCAAACTTACCTCTCAATCACTTGGACTATCTTTCTTGGATTTTTATATAATTAACCATGTCTTGAAGCCGGAAAAATAATTGATTTTAATTGATTGATTTTAAGGCCTTATCCCAGATTTGCCTCTCAATCACTTGGACAATCAGTCTCGGCTTCTACCACAATTAACCATGTCTTGGTGCCTGCAAAATATTTGATTTTAAATCAAAATCAACGGACTCGGTCGAGTCGCTTGCTTGATTCCATGCAGTTTGTTCTTTACTTTGTTATCATTGAAAGTTCTGTACTTGAAACGAAAAAGAACTTTTACATTGAAAGTTCTTTACTTGGTGCTCATTCAAAATCAAAGATTTCTTGTTAAATAAATAATTCTTGTCTCTTTTAAAAGAAATTTATGGTGTTTGATAGACTCTGTTGCTTGATTCTGTGTGGTTTGTTCTTTACTTGCTGCTTATTAAAAGACAAACATTTTTTAAATAAATAATTTTCCATTTGAATGAGTCTTTTTGTAGTTTCTAAGACAACGCTATCTATAAGAACCTTATATGCCCCCAGGGCAAAACTTACAACCCTTGACCTGAGGGATGCGGGGATTAGTGATCCTCAATTACATAATTTCCGGGCACTAGCCATTTCAATATCTCGTCGAATGAGTCCTTTTTGAAGTTTCTATAACAACACTTTCCGTAAACCGTATATACCCTGAGAGCATAACTTAAAACCATCTTCCTGAGGGCTGGGACGATAAGTCATCCTCAAAGACATAATTTCTGAATCTTTCAACTATATTGAACAAAATGGCTATCTCAAAATTTTATTGTATGTGTTTGGGGAAAGAATTGGCGTGGGAGGGGGTAGTTGCCCTCTAGTCCCTTTTGAAAATTAAATAGGGCGCGTTCCGTTTCCATTGCTAATCGAATGAGCACTTTTTGGAGTTTCTATGGCAATTCCTTCGATACGAAGTGCCCTGATCTAAACAAAAAGTAATAATACTAATTTTTGCCAGCATTGTTCTTTAGTTCTTTACTTTGGAAGCGCTATTGTGCTGCCTATAATTAAGAATGTTATCTGCCCTTTATGGTAATTAATCAAAAAAGCTGTATGCACAAAACGAGTTTTTCAAAAAGAAGGTAAAGATCGCCAATAAGTAAAAAATGAAAAAAATCAAATAATTAATCAAGCATACAACTACCGCAAATCAGTATCAATAAATAAATGAAACCCAAAACAAAAAGATATTAAAATAAGTCAAACTCAAAACGAGCAGAAATTAATCTGAGTAGGGTTCTAAGGCCTATGCTTTCCTATACAAAATATCATTTGTACTTTACTGAGAAAAAAATCAAATGAATTTACTGAAAAAAATACGCAATGTCAGTTTAATACACATATGCCGATAATTATTCCTTAAAATTTTAATTCATTTTTATTTCTTAAATTTATAAAAGTGAAAACTTTAAAAGAATCTTTTCATCCTCAAAGACATAATTTCCGAACTTTGCAACTACGTTGAGTAAAATTGCTGACTAAAAATGTTGATTGGATGTGTTTGGATAAATGATGGGGGTAAGAGGTGGGTTAGTTGCCCTCCAATCACTTACGACTATTAAAAGGGCACTAACCATTTCAATTTCAAATTGAATGAGCCCTTTTTGAGGTTTCTACGGCGAAACTTTCTGTGAAATCCTTTTATTCCCCCCCCCCCCCCCGGGCATAACTTAAAACCTTTGCCCTCAGGAATGGGAGGGGGTTTGTCATCCTCAAAGAACTAATTTCCAGAACTTTCAACTACGTTGAATAGAATGGATATCTTAAAATTTGGATGCGATGTGTTTAGTTAAAAGGTGGGCTAAAGAAGAGTGTTAGTTGCCCTCCAATTACTTTCGACTATTAAAAGACCACTAGCCCTTTGAATTTCCCTTCGAATGAGCCCTTTTTGAAGTTTCTACTATAAAGCTCTCTATGAAAACCTTATATGCCCCTTAGAGCATAGCTCACATTCCTCACCCTGAGGGCTGTAGGGGGAGTGTTCTCCTCAACAACATAATTTTTATGTGGAAATCAACTACGTTGAACAACACGGCTATCCAAAATTTTGATTGGATGTGTTTGGGGAAATCTTTGGCGTGGAAGGGGATTTAGTTGCCTTTCAATCACTTTTGACTTTTAAAAAGGGCATTATCCATTCCAGTTTCTAATCAAATGAGCCCTTTTTGAAGTTTCTACGACAGCTCCCTTGATACAAAGTGGTCCCTGGTCTAGAAAAAAATACATTGTTGTAGATTCTTTCGTTACTTAGGCAGCGCTATTACGCTGCCTATGATAAAGATGGAATAGGCATTTTGATTTTGAAGGAACTCTTTTTCTGAATAAATTGTTGAAGGTCAGTGGTTTCAAATTGGTGTTAACTATATTATACAAGCAGTTACTAGCTAGCTGGTCTGCTACCTCATTGTATTTGATGTTTTGGTGGCTTAGTGGACATGCTGAAACTATTTTGGAGACTGATTGAATAATCTCTGATTGTCCTCAGGTCTGTATCCATGGCACTGTAATGGATATTATCAATAAGCTTAAGGGCACCTGTGGAGTATTAGAGCAATAATACTCTTTTCGAAGCCGGTGGATTAGTATTGATAACTGTTAAAGTCTCTTTTATTGCCAATAGCTCGGCTATGAAGATGGAAGAATTATCAGGAAATCTGGTTTTTAGATTCAAAGAATAACTTAGAATAACAGATTCAGAGCCACATTTGCCGCATTCATCTGAGCCATCAGTAGGAATTTGGAGAGAGTCTGGATTCAGATTGGTTATTTTCTCATGTAAAGTGCCTGAATTAGGATTCGCTACCAATATGTCTTTTTCAAGGGTAATAACTCTAGTGAAACACATGGAGGTGCAGTTTGCCTTGTGGGGGGAGAAGTAGTGGGAGTTTTCCAGGGCCGACGACAGCCCACCCTCTTTGACTCCCGACACAGACACTTTTTAAAGTTATAGGTATTAGGTTATTCCCTAGGAGCCCTCTTACGTCAAAAGGCTCTGTCTCTACAACATGCCCCTTTTCTAGGAATGAGTCCTGAGTATTTCCATATAATTACTTGGATGTGGTCGGGATATTAGAAAAGCAGTAATAATAGGCAATTCTAAATGGAATCCCTCACACATGTGCAGCGTGGTCAGCTAGCAAAATTCCCCCATAGTTACGTCACGTGACACACCTTTGTGATTTAATTAGGTTCATATGAAAAATGGCATAGGATTTTAAAGTCACGTCGTTTGATGGTCACGGCACAGATAGGGAAAATAGCATTCGATTTTAAACAGAGCCCTGTGATATTACACGACACAATCTCGCACTTTAAATAGGTACATAAGATAACTAGCACTCAATTTTAAGCGCAAACCTATCCCTTTTTCCATAAGACTTTAAAAGCATGCCCTGTTATGTCACACGACACACCCCTTTGTTTTTTTTCTGGCATGCCCTGTTACATCACGCAACACACCCCCGTTTCAAGGGCATGTCACATCACTCAAAACACCCTCTCGCCTTTAATAGGCTCATAGTGTTTCTGTGACATGCCCTCCGTTTTCCCAGAGGATTTTAAAGATATACCATCTGACATCACGGAATCCCTGTTTCAAGCAATCAACTGAAGAGATTTCCGCGCTGTTACGTCGTGCGACACACCCTCGCGCTTTGAATAGTTTCATTGGGAAAATAGCATAGGATTTTAATGTCACGCCCTCTGACGTCATGACAGAGATAGGGAAAATAACATTGGATTTTAAACGGAGCCTTGTTCCTAGGCAAGAGTCCCGAAATTCCAGTATTTTTTTATCAATAATCATAGTTAGGTCAAAATAATACACAAGTAGTGATAACAAGGATTACTACTCCCATGTGTTCTAAAATAGGGAACATAACTGGCGAGAACCCCACGGCATCCCCCCCCCAGCATTCCAATCACGTCACACCACTTACCCCATTTTAAATAATCAAGTGTAATGTACTTGACCCAATTTTATGTAGCCTCTAAACAGGACCCATGCAATAACAGTCCCCATGTTCCAATCGATTGAATGATTTCGAAGCCTTTCCGTATGAGAGCATAAGCATCCCCAGTCTTATTGATTCTTGCATTATTAAATGCAACTGACAGTGTTCCACACTAATACAACCTAGACATGCAGATGTTACGTAGTTTTCGCGTTACATTTTTCATCATGTAAATAATTATCTTTTGAAGAATCATCCTATATCAATAAAGCTAAAAAGATGCCGGCTTTTGTACAGGCAAAATTTATTCATAAAAAACGTTGTAAAACAACGAAATCACAGAAAAGGCAGTTAAACACGACAAAACATAAAAAAATGATATAGGCTAAAATATACGCAAAATATGCGTGAATTAATGAAAACTATGGGTCCTAGCAATTCCAAAAGGCAGGCTTGATATGAGAGCTAAATTTAAGCCCTATTATAACTAATACTCCATGATTTATTACTTCTAAGACCTTTAACGAAAATATATCGTCTCTTTGAGACTATTAAATAAAAAAAACAAGTTTTTTTTAACTGAAAGTAAGGAGCGACATTAAAACTTAAAACGAACAGAAATTATTCCGTATATGAAAGGGGCTGTCCCCTCCTCAATGCCTCGCTCTTTACGCTAAAGTTTTTTATTGTTTAAAAAAAATAGAGTTGTGAGAAATTCAAACTTTAGCGTAAAGAGCAAGGCGTTGAGGAGGGGACATCCCCTTTCATATACGGAATAATTTCTGTTCGTTTTAAGTTTTAATGTCGCTCCTTACTTTCAGTTAAAAAAACTTGTTTTTTTTTATTTAATTTTTGAATGTTTTTGAATAAATGCAGGTTTTGTTCTTGGATCTTGGTTTTGATTTTCGGGGGGGGGGGGGGGGTACTAACTTTCGACTCAGTTTTTAACTAATTTTACTGATTTTTACCTAGGTTTTACTAATTGTCGACTTATTTTCGACTCGGTCAAAAATTTCGGGGGGGGGGGGGTTCAAACCGGGTAACTCCCCCCCCCCCCTCCTGGATACGGCCTTGATAATTAAAACAAAATTTTCATATTAATTTACTTTTATTTGGTTAAATGGCTTTCTCGAAACTTGTTTCATTTTATTTACGAACGTTTTTATTAGTAATAAATATACGTAACTTACGAATTAACTAATTAACTTACGTAACGAACTTCTATGTTCATATATTTTTAATACGTATATTAGGGGGTTCGACCCCTAATCAATACCTTGTTCTTTAAGCAAAAGTTCAAATTTTGTTCCAACTCTTTAAAAATGACCGCTTAATCACAAAGGCCGTTAATTAGAATAAATAGCTCTTATGAAAGTATTAAAAAATCTTTGGCTTAGGTAGTGAGGTATGGACTAGGGGGTGAACCCAATCGTATATGTAATATTTTCTGTTCGTTTATAGTTTTGATGTTGCTGCTGTTGCAGTTGAAAAACTTGTTTTTTTTATTTAGTTTCTGATCTTTTTTAAATAATGCTGGGAAGTCCGGCGTCCCCTTCATAGCAATGTCCCTTCCCCCATAAAAACTTCCTTCATGGAAAGATCCTCCTACATAACCCCCAACCCCAGGCACGTACGCAGGAATTTGTTTCGGGGTGGGCAATTTGTTTCGGGGGAGGGGCCAAATCCTTCAAACCCATTATTCTGTGAGAAAAATCAGAAAATTATGGGGAAATGAAAAAAATCGTGAGATTTCGGGGGGGGGGGGGCGGGTCCAGAGGCCCCCCCTGCGTACGTCCCTTCCCGAACCCCCCCCCCCCCCACTACCAGTAAAAATCTCCCCTGAAAACGTCTGTACTGTATACTTCCCAATAACCAATACTATAAGTAGTACGCTAATATTGAATTTGCTTACAAATATAGGAAATACTTTGCTTACACATATAGGAAATACTTTGCTTACACATATAGGAAATACTTATTCAAAGAGATTCAGAACGGCTCTACACCTTTTCAAAGAGAGTGTGTATAACTTGATTGGTGATTGGGATTTGAATAAAAGGAATAGTTTTCTTTACAATTCATATTAGTAAGAGAATTGAATTCAAAGAGAATAGGCATGGGAGGGGGAGGGGGTATCAATTTCAGAGAGAAAACCAAAAATACTCAGAATCGAAAATAAACGGGATCCGTATCATGGGCAAGACTCAGAGGTCCTTCGTTCCTCCATTTCTGAGGGGCAGGAGAGGGAGGGGGTCAATTTTGGAGGGAAAACCAAAAATACTCAGAATCAAAAATAAACGCTAATCTGCTTCAAGGGGAAGGCCAGGTTTTTTTTGTTATTAAAAAATTGGACACTATAATCAGAATTATTTGATTGACATTTAAAAAGGGGTAATGAGATTCGCAAATTGGACACTATGAACGATATTAATTAATGTTTTGAATAATAGGAGTGTGAATGATTCTAATTAGTGATTGGATTGTATGAAGGGGGAGAAAAAAAGGATTAAACTGATTAGCAGTTAAGGTAAACCCCGAAGGAGTTGTTAACTCAAGTAATTTGTTATAAATTTGAAACATCATGAGTCTATGAAAATGGCTAACAACGATAGAATGACATTGTGACTTGACCTAGCTTTACCTTTCCGATGTGGTCTGTATAATACACAAGTGATGTTTGATAAGTATTGTCAATTTAAAATAGGATCTAACGTTCCCTTCGTTCCCCCATTTCTGAGGGACAGGGAGGGGAGGGGTCAATTTTGGAAGGAAAACCAAAAATACTCAGAATCGAAAATAAACTGGATCTGCCTCAAGGGGAAGGCTCAAAGACCCTTCGTTCCTCCATTTCTGAGGGGCAGGAGAGGTGGGGGGGTCAATTTTGTAGGGAAAACCTAAAATACTCAGAATCAAAAATAAATTAGATCTGCCTCAAGGGGTAGGCTCAGAGGCCCTCCGTTCCCCCATTTCTGAGGGCAGGGGAGGGGGGAGGTCAATTTTGGAGGGAAAACCAAAAATACTCAGAATCGAAAATAAATGATATCTGCATCAAGGGGAAGGCTCAGAGGCCCTTCGTTCCCACATTTCTGAGGGCAGGGGAGGGGGAGGGTGGGTTAATTTCAGAGGGAAAACCAAAAATACTCAGAATCGAAAAAAAACGGGATCTGTCTCATGGGCAAGGCTCAGAGGTCCTTCGTTCCTCCATTTCTGAGGGGCAGGAGAGGGAGGGGCAGACCTAGTTTTTTAGATTTTCGTGGGTGTTAGGTTCCTGGGATTTATTATTTGAGAAGTTGTTTCTATAAAAATGAACGATTTTCAAAATCAAATTTAATTTTCATTGAACCCTTTTCATTTAAAATTAAAATACGCTAAAAGACGGTTCCCGTGAAACTATTGCAGTTTCTGTAAAAATGAACGATTTTCAAAATCAAATTTAATTTTCATTGAATACTTTTCATTTAAGCTTAAAATACGCTAAAAGATGGTTCCCGTGAAACTATTGCAGTTTCTATAAGAATGAACAATTTTCAAAATCAAATTTAATTTTCATTGAATACTTTTCATTTAAACTTAAAATACGCTAAAAGATGGTTCCCATGAAACTATTGCAGTTTCTATAAGAACGAACGAATTTCAAAATCAATTTAATTTTCATTGAATACTTTTCATTTAAGCTTAAAATAAACGAAAAGATGGTTCCCGTGAAACTATTGCAGTTTCTATAAAAAATGAATGAATTTCAAAATCAAATTTAATTTTCATTGAATACTTTTCATTTAAACTTAAAATACGCTAAAAGATGGTCCCCATGAAACTATTGCAGTTTCTATAAGAATGAACGAATTTCAAAATCAATTTAACTTTCATATGAATACTTTTCATTTAAGCTTAAAATACGCTAAAAGATGGTTCCCGTGATATTACTGCAGTTTTCTATAAAAATGAACGACTTTCAAAATCAAAGAAAATGGCCCATCTATAACAAATATAGCCTTAGCTAGTTAAAACTGCGCATAAATTCTTGATTTTCATTCTAACTTAACTTGTAGGAATAGGACTTCATTCAAACAAGTAAATCAGCTTTATTCAACGTATAATAGTGAACAAAAAGACTATTATTTTTCCTCATTCTTCCCCCCATGACCAGGTGCTAACGCCTCTATCTCGCTCGCGCCCAGTTTTCTTCTTAATATACGGTAGAAATTAAGGCTACGCGATCTCCATATTTCATAATAGCCATCATGTGTAATGTAGTGATAATCGTCCAATCTAGCTTCCCGATCTAAAAAAAAAATGAAAATTAAAAGGCTTAAAATATATGGAATTTGTATATGATGTAATGAACAAAAATTATTACTGGCAAATCCCCTATGTCTTCCAAAGGCCAGTGTGGGAAGTTGGGGGTTAGGTGGGAGGATCTTTCCATGGAGAGGGCTCTGGATTTCCCAGCATTATTTAAAAAGCTTCCTATGCTAATTAAACAAAAGTTTTGGATATTTTTTTTGTCAGTTTGTAGTTTACACACTAATATCAATATTTGTAACGATTCTATTTGAACTTTCTCCAAGTTGATCAAATTGATCTCAAAAGGGTTCATGATAAAAAAATACTAATCAGCATCTATAAATAAATGAAACCCAAACCGAAAAGAAATTACGATAAATAATCGAGTCAAACTCAAAACGAGCAGAAATTAACATAAATTGATCTGAAAAGGGTTCATGATAAAAAAAAAATGTTTGTAGTTTACACACTAATATCAATATTTGTAACGATTCTATTTGAACTTTCTCCAAGTTGATCAAATTGATCTCAAAAGGGTTCATGATAAAAAAAAATACTAATCAGCATCTATAAATGAATAAAACCCAAACCGAAAAGAAATTAGAATAAATAATCGAGTCAAACTCAAAACGAGCAGAAATTAACATAAGTTGGGTGCAAAACCCCTATGCCATCCCAAGGCCAGTGTGGGGGGTTGGGGGTTAGGTGGGAGGGTCTTTCCATGGAGGGGGCTCTGAATTTCCCAGCATTATTTAAAAAGCTTCCTATGCTAATTAAACAAAGTTTTGGATATTTTTGTCAGTTTGTAGTTTACACACTAATATCAATATTTGTAACGATTCTATTTGAACTTTCTCCAAGTTGATCAAATTGATCTCAAAAGGGTTCATGATAAAAAAATACTAATCAGCATCTATAAATAAATGAAACCCAAACCGAAAAGAAATTACAATAAATAATCGAGTCAAACCCAAAACGAGGAGAAATTAACATAAGTTGGGGGCAAAACCCCTATGCCTTCCCAAGGCCATTGTGGGGGTTGGGGGGTTAGGTGGGAGGATCTTTCCATGGAGGGGGCTATGGATTTCCCAACATTATTTCAAAAGCTTCCTGTGCTAATTAAACAAAAGTTTTGGATATTTTTGTCAGTTTGTAGTTTACACACTAATATCAATATTTGTAATGATTCTATTTGAACTTTCTCCAAGTTGATCAAATTGATCTCAAAAGGGTTCATGATAAAAAAAATTCTAATCAGCATCTATAAATAAATGAAACCCAAACCGAAAAGAAATTACAATAAATAATCGAGTCAAACTCAAAACGAGCAGAAATTAACATAAGTAGGGGGCAAAACCCCTATACCTTCCCGAGGCCAGTTTGGGGGGTTGGGGGTTAGGTGGGAGGATCTTTCCATGGAGGGGCTATGGATTTACCAGCATTATTTAAAAAGCTTCCTATGCTAATTAAACAAAAGTTTTGGATATTTTTGTCAGTTTGTAGTTTACACACTAATGTCAATATTTGTAACGATTCTATTTGAACTTTCTCCAAGTTGATCAAATTGATCTCAAAAGGGTTCATGATAAAAAAATACTAATCAGCATCTATAAATAAATGAAACCCAAACCGAAAAGAAATGATAATAAATAATCGAGTCAAACTCAAAATGAGCAGAAATTAACATAAGTTTGGGGCAAAACCCCTATGCCTTCCCTTGGCCAGTGTGGGGGGTGGGGGTCTAGGTGCGAGGATCTTTCCATGGAGGGGGCTATGGATTTCCCAGCATTATTTAAAAAGCTTCCTATGCTAATTAAACAAAAGTTTTGGATATTTTTTTGTCAGTTTGTAGTTTACTCACTAATATCAATATTTGTAACGATTCTATTTGAACTTTCTCCAAGTTGATCAAATTGATCTCAAAAGGGTTCATGATAAAAAAATACTAATCAGCATCTATAAATAAATGAAACCCAAACCGAAAAGAAATTACGATAAATAATCGAGTCAAACTCAAAACGAGCAGAAATTAACATAAATTGATCTCAAAAGGGTTCATGATAAAAAAAAATGTTTGTAGTTTACACACTAATATCAATATTTGTAACGATTCTATTTGAACTTTCTCCAAGTTGATCAAATTGATCTCAAAAGGGTTCATGATAAAAAAAAATACTAATCAGCATCTATAAATAAATGAAACCCAAACCGAAAAGAAATTACAATAAATAATCGAGTCAAACTCAAAACGAGCAGAAATTAACATAAGTTGGGGGCAAAACCCCCTATGCCTTCCCAAGGCCAGTGTGGGGGGTTGGGGGTTACGTGGGAGGATCTTTCCATGGAGGGGGCTATGGATTTACCAGCATTATTTAAAAAGCTTCCTATGCTAATTAAACAAAAGTTTTGGATATTTTGTCAGTTTGTAGTTTACACACTAATATCAATATTTGTAACGATTCTATTTGAACTTTCTCCAAGTTGATCAAATTGATCTCAAAAGGGTTCATGATAAAAAAAAATACTAATCAGCATCTATAAATGAATAAAACCCAAACCGAAAAGAAATTAGAATAAATAATCGAGTCAAACTCAAAACGAGCAGAAATTAATATAAGTTGCGTGCAAAACCCCTATGCCTTCCCAAGGCCAGTGTGGGGGGTTGGGGGTTAGGTGGGAGGATCTTTCTATGGAGGGGGCTCTGGATTTCCCAGCATTATTTAAAAAGCTTCCTATGCTAATTAAACAAAAGTTTTGGATATTTTTGTCAGTTTGTAGTTGATTTTACTTAAAAAAAACTACCACTAATCACCATCTATAAATAAATTAAAACCAAACCGAAAAGAAATTACAATAAATAATCGAGTCAAACTTAAAACGAGCAGAAATTAACATAAGTTGGGGGCAAAACCCCTATGCCTTCCCAAGGCCAGTGTGGGGGGTTGGGGGTTAGGTGGGAGGATCTTTCCATGGAGGGGGCCTTGGATTTCCCAGCATTATTTAAAAAGCTTCCTATGCTAATTAAACAAAAGTTTTGGATATTTTTGTCAGTTTGTAGTTAACACACTAATATCAATATTTGTAACGATTCTGTTTGAACTTTCTCCAAGTTGATCAAATTGATCTCAAAAGGGTTCATGATAAAAAAAGACTAATCGGCATCTATAAATAAATGAAACCCAAACCGAAAACAAATTACAATCAATAATCGAGTCAAACTCAAAACGAGCAGAAATTAACATAAGTTGGGGGCAAAACCCCTATGCCTTCCCAAGGCCAGTGTGGGGGGTTGGGGGTTATGTGGGAGGATCTTTCCATGGAGGGGGCCTTGGATTTCCCAGCATTATTTAAAAAGCTTCCTATGCTAATAAAACAAAAGTTTTGGATATTTTTGTCAGTTTGTAGTTTACACACTAATATCAATATTTGTAACGATTCTGTTTGAACTTTCTCCAAGTTGATCAAATTGATCTCAAAAGGGTTCATGATAAACAAAAATACTAATCAGCATCTATAAATAAATGAAACCCAAACCGAAAAGAAATTAGAATAAATAATCGAGTCAAACTCAAAACGAGCAGAAATTAACATAAGTTGGATGCAAAACCCCTATGCCTTCCCAAGGCCAGTGTGGGGGGTTGGGGGTTAGGTGGGAGAATCTTTCCATGGTGGGGGCTCTGGGTTTCCCAGCATTATTTAAAAAGCTGCTCACCAAGTTTAGCGAAATAAAATCGTCTATTTGCGTTCCACTTCATGCTCCAAATTGTAAGAAGGAACTGAACATACATCATCCCATTTTTAAGGAATTTTATACATTATATATCGGAAATTAAGCCTCTTCTTATCAGTATACATTATACCTTGGAAATTAAGCCTCTTCTTATCATTATTCTGCAATTCAAACGCTTAATACCTCAAGCATATGCGAGTCAAATTTCACTTTAAAGTGCTGGCGTATCTGTTGAAATAATTTAAGTCGTATGATCAATTTAGTAAGGACACTCGATATCCTTAAAATGTCTGATTCTAACTATTAAACCTAAGGAAATTCATATATTTGGAAATCAGTATACAAAGCCAAGGTATTTTTTTGGGGGAGGATGGGGGCGATGATAGACTGCATGTCTTAGACTAGTCATAGTGCT
>CM051261.1:26769206-26794206 GCA_027921565.1 Artemia sinica | reverse complement strand
ATGGCCATTTTATTCAGCGTAGTAGATTTCCGAATAGAACATATCTTTTTAAGGAGGACACTCCCCCACAACCTTCGGGGCAAGGGTTTTAAGTTATGCCCTGAGGGTATATCGCGGCTGCTGCGTGCACACCTCGTATGATGGAAAAATCAAATTGTTCAGGAGGTACGCTTTTTAAGACAAAAATACCAAAAAAATCCACATGACTCAGAAAAAAATCCTTTATATATAGATATTAATTTTAATTACAATTAGCAATTTAAAATGGTATAAACTGTTCATACGAGGTGTATGCGGCTCCTATTTCCTTTATACGAGGTGTGGTTACCGACTTTCTTCGAAAATGCAAAATATACGTGGTATGCACAAGTTCAACAAGGTAAAGAGAAATTTTTACGAGTTGTGCACAAGTTCTTAAGGGTTAAAAGTCAGTTTACAAGGGATATCGGGTAAAATAACATTGTAGGCTATAGGAAATAGATTTAAAATCAGCTATTTTAATTTAAAACAAAATCATTCTGCTATGCTAAAAAAATAAAAATGGTTTACAATCATAATGCCTCACTTAACATTGATACTCTTGTAGAAAGCATGAGTTTCTCGTGGAAACACATCCAGCAACCCCATGAGGTTGCTTAACTTACCTGCATCAAGGCTAAGGGCTTCTTCGTGAAGTGGACATATTCAAAGTTTCGGTTCTTTCACAGCCCGTTTTGGCAGAATTATCCATTCGTCCGTGTGTCTGAGCTTGTAAAAAAACAGATTTATCGGGACTGTATTTACAAGCAAAGGTCTTGGTGATAGTTGGGTCCCCCTTTTTACATCCAGATCATTAATCAAGGTAATACTTCAATCCTGTGTAGTCCTTGAAAAAAGTATGATTCACCTGTTTTACTCGATAAGGGTAAGGATTGCGCCTTGCATTCTTTATCTCAGATGCATACATAATTGGTGTGTAAATTTCTCTATCTTTGCATTGGGTTTCAATCTTCTGGTGGACACTGCGACACTCCATTTGAGTGTGCCCTTTTTCCAGATAGTTTTGCATTACTGTCACTCCATGTATAAAAGCGAAATAGACAAGTGCACTAGAAAGAATTCCGTTGGTATGAACATCTATCACTCCACATAATAGTTGTCTCAGCGATTGGGTATGACCGTAACAGGTCTTCCAACCTTTCAATAACACACGAAACAAATTTGGATGCATTCAACTGCCCTTCAGTCTCATCCCACAATATATTCAATGCATCAAAACTTACATGATCGTAAGAAGTCCAATTATATACAACGAGCTTCCGTTTGAAGTAGAGAGACGACGGTTTTATGTTCGGACAAAGCACCGTAGATTCAAGGTCATGAGGTCTCACTACAAGCACCCCTAAGCTCCCCTTGGCTTTGTCCTTGTCACTGTTTTCTCAATCCTAGTTTCTTCTTTCTTAATGTGTGCTCTGAATACTCCTTATCGGCAAGATTCTTCAATTTAAATCCTATTCATCTGTCACACTGGTCATTCTTTGGTTTGGAAATCCCAATGTCTTTCTCTTTCAATAGTTGTTGAAGACAGTCATAGCTAACAATATCAGCTTTTTCTTTCCCCATTTTCTCCCTGTAAACATATAACACCTCTTTACCAGTTCCAAAAGGATACTCAAAGTACTTTTTCTTGTCCCAAGCTCTACAGTAGTGGGATGGGAGCTTTGGAAGATCATCCAGAAACTTCTCTGCATTTTGCTTTCTTTCTGCAAAGCTAAGTGATTTCCTAGTATCCAATCGAATTGAGGTTTTTGGGTGGTTTGGATTTTGTGATGGATGGATGCCATCCTTCGCTGCCTGTTCCGACCAGTTCTTCACTTGCCATTCGTCAATGACAAACGTACTCAAAAACTATTGCTTGCAAATTCTTGGAATCCCTTCTGAGGGTTTCAAATTGTATTTCAGGGTTCCTTTTCTCCTAAAAGGGTCAAGAGCAGCCTGCTTGAATTTTTCACAATCGTCGTAAGTGACAAGTGTAGCTATGTAGACCATCTTTTGTTCCCAAGGCATTTTTTTCCAAAAGCTACATAAAAAATTCTGTCTCTCACTTTCAGGAATGATTGAACATTCAAAAACTCTGACCTTCTTAGCAAAGACATTACAATGTTTGCATTTAGAGCCAATTTTCCGTTCAGGCTTCAAATCTTCAGTAGCTTTCCACTCACCATCTTTCCTGTTCTGTACTTTCCTTCCTTCGTATTCCTCCCCTTGGCATCTAGCATATTTATTTTTCAATTGGTTTTCCCCTGGCTTTGATCTGTCTTTGTTCCTGCTTTTTCTAGACGATGCAATACTATTTATCACTGAGCTTTCTGTTTCCGCATCCAAACTGTTTTCTGGAGTATCTCCTAGACTTCTGCCATGGACTGATGCGTTTCCACTTTTGTGGGCAGGTATATTTGGTGATAAAATAGCACCAAGTATATCCGCTGATTCAGCCAGAGAAGATTCTCCAGCAACACTTTTGTCTTGATTCATTTGATATTCCTGTTCATTTCTTGAATTCCAATCAGTATAAAACGGACTGTCCACTCAGTTCAGTATTTACTAACTCTGCTTCATTAAAAGCTTCATCGGTTTGCTCTGGCAGCAAAATATTAATACAAACTTTTGTAAGTGAAGCGCTCTGTAATCTGCTATATGGAAGAAGGGGTGCAAGCTCAGCATAGACCAAAGATTCATCTGCTGTATCCTCACTCTCGCTTCCTTCTTCACTGACCTCTACCGGTTGAGGGCTAGCTCTATAACATTCATATCTGATTAAAGGCACAAGGGGTTCAGAATGTTCTTATTGTTCCAGAACTGGAAATGTTTTCAATGGAGAGTTTACATGAAATCATCATAAAGAACATCTCCTACTCTAAAAGGAATATTCTCTAGAAATCACAAGTGAGAATTATCACCCATCATCCTTACAAGATCCACTCAAGAAATATATATATATATATATATATGTATATATACATATATATATATATATATATATATATATATATATATATATATATATATATATATATATATATATATATATATATATAATATATATATATATATATATATATATATATATATATATATATATATATATATATATATATATATATATATATTATATATATATATATATATATATATATATATTATATATATATATATATATATATATATATATATATATATATATATATATATATATATATATATATATATATATATATATATATATATATATATAAGAGGTAAGAAAAAAATAAGATATTTCTAATTAAATCCACTATGACAAAATCAATAAGTATTAGCTAGGCTATAGAGCCGACGCCGTGCACTTTGGCTTGGTAATTTCGCGAAAATGAGACCTTTGTCTGTCCAAGCATTTTTGGGCTATTGTTTTTTTTTTAGTATTGGATGTGATCATCTCTTAATAGGATGCTGGCTACCACTGCAACCCGGATGGTATTACAAAGAGGAAAGAACATACGGCTTTATCTTAGTTTATATGGTAAGAGAGGAATTTCAGAGAATCAGGCTGGTAAGTAAGGAAAATATTGCAGTATACCTAAAACAGCTTACCAATCATAATATTGCCATTAAAGCTATGGCTACAACTATTAATCAATGTTTCGGTTACTATGAGCTAGCCTTTGGTCTTTATTATAAAGTATAACACAAACTATTTTAATATAGGGGTTGTTCAAATTCTGCATTGCACAGTGGATAGTGTATTGGAATTTTTCTCTGAAGGTTGCAGGTTCAATTCTTACCGCGGTTCTGGTTCAGTTCTTGTTTGGCATCTGACCTGTAAACATCTGTTTTTTTTTTTAAGCCGGATTAAATTTAGAATAAATTACAGTGGACAGTTTCGCAATAAGTGAATTAATTCGTTTCGCTGTATTCACATTTTGTGAAAAGAAAAAGGACTTGCTGTGGCTTAGTTATTTTGTTAATAATTGGATGCTATGCTGTTTTGGATGTAAGAAAACGTTGGAAAAAAAAAACGTCGCAGGCCTCCACGGTCCATTGGGCCACCCTGCAAGAGCGGTGATTGCCAACGCCATCCGTGGGCCTGCCCACTACAAGATAAGTCTCATTTTGGTTTTTCATTTTTAATTTTGGTTTTTCTTTCTCACAATAATCATGACGTCTTTCAAGCAATTCGATCTTGCACTGGCGAAATTTGCAGGCTATCCATTGTGGCCTGTACGAATTCTGATGATTACGAAAAATGATGGAAAGCGAACTAACTATTTGATCTTTTGTTACGGGGATCATAACGAGCAAATTGTTTCTGAGAATAATCTTGTATCGTACAAGGATAATATTCAAGAGGCTTCTACTAAAACTGCGAAGAATGTAAAACACGCTATTGAGGAACTTGAGCGTTTTCCTGACATTTACAGGTCTATTTCAAAAGCGTTTGCGGCACTAAAAGTACCGGATCAAGCTGCCGTACTGCCTGGTTCACAGTCTGCTTTATTTGCACGAATTTTTGCTATAGAACAGGAGCTAGAGAAAACTAGGGAATCTATAGTTACAGAGATAACTCGTCAGGTTTCTGCCAAGTGTGGCTCGAATGCGAAATCTGGTCTTAAAGATACAGCTGAGACTATAATTAGCGAGTTATATAAGTCTGTGTCACTAGAGTTCAACCCCATATTAGACCGTATTGAGCGTGAGTTGAAAATGTATAGAATGCAAACCCGTAATCTGGAGAATCGAATTGAAAAAATCGAAGTCAAGCTAGACGATATTGATCAAGAAAATATGTTGGGCAGTCTTGTTTTCAACGGTCTGAAGCAAAAGCCAGGAGTTGACCTTAAAACGACTATGCTCAGTGTCCTTTCGACACGGATGGGTGTTACTGGTATATCTTCTGGTGAATTATCAGGTGTTTTCCGGTTTAGAATGAATGGGCCTCATACCACCAGTGACAAAGTTGCCCCAGTTTTAGTGCGATTTGTTAGTAAAGAAGTTGCTCGAAAAGTGTTCTTACAGAAGTCTAAACTAGCTGGGTCTGGAATCTTTGTGTCGGAATCCCTTACAAAGCGACGTCGCGACCTGCTAAATGCCGCAAGGGATCGCTTTGGTGTTAAAAATGTATGGACCGACCGGGGCAACATACTAGTGAAGCTACCTGGTGATCCGTCTGCCCGGAAAATGAAATCCCTTGCTGAATGCGTTTGAATTCGTATTTGTGTTGTTTTCTGTCGTTTTTTCTTCTCTGTACAGCTTTGTTGCCTTTTTTCTTTCTCTTTCTTTTTCGCGATTTTTTCATTCTTATTATTATTCGCATAAACTGTCTTGGTCTCCCGTTTATTTTATTCTTGCTTTTCCATTTCTTTTGAGGGATCCGTTTTGTTTCGTTTTTGGTTTTAGTCTTTCTATTATTATTTGCAAAAAAATGTCTTGGTCTCCTTTTTTTTATTTCTTACTTTTTTTTCTTTTTTTTTTATTTAGAGAGATATGTTATATGTTTATTTATTTACTTTCGTTGGTTCTTCACTTGATGATTTAATGAGCCGACCTTTTCGTCTAGAAGAGGTTTTATCGGCACCAATAGCAAGAGATGCTGAACCGTGTGTGAACCAAGTTAGATTTCAACCGTTAAAAAATGGTGCTTATGTCCAAAGATCGAAGGTAGACCCCGGGGAAGCCGATTCGTTGCGTTTATGTGCCTGGAATTGTCACCTCACTACTGGTTATGAAGATGTGTTGCAATTTCTTTCTGATTCTCAAGGAAAAATTAGTTTTATTGGTATATCTGAAAGTTTTTTTAGTCAGGAACACTCTTTCTCGCTGTATTCTTATCCAGATTATAATTTGGAGGCTAAAAACCGGACGTCACTTCACAAAGGGGGAATTGCGTGTTTGATTTCAAAGTCATTGACATACCAAGTAAGAAATGATGTTGATGTTTGGATAGAGGGTAAGTTTGAAAGTTTTAGTATTGATTTAAATTTGGGTAGTAGTAAATTTTTGATTAGTATTGTGTATAAGCCACCGAGCGCAAGCTGGGAAGATTTTGAGCGTGGATTTGATCAACTTACGCGTGCGGTGTCTCGGACAGGTTTAGATTTTATTTGTATGGGTGATTTTAACTTTGATCTGCTATCGTTGAATGGAGTGAATCTTGATTTTTTTAATTTGATGGTTGCTAATGATATTTTTCCCCTAGCTAATATTCCAACACGGGTTATGAGTCATTCAGCTACTCTTATTGACAGTATTTTTGTTGGTTCGAAGTATCTGGATCGTGGTTATGCTGGTGTGGTTCTGTACCCTTGTTCTGACCATTTTCCAGTTCTCGGAACGGTACTTTGTGTCCGCATAGAAAGAAATGAAAGAAAAAAAGTGAAGACTCAATCGTTAAAAAAAGAGAACTTACAGAGGTTTGGTGATGAGTTAAGCAGCACTGATCTTAGCGAGATTTTGGAGATAAAAGATGACGCTTCTGGGGCATTTGATTGCATGATGGGGATCATACAGCCAATTTATGACAAGACTTGCCCAGTTAAATTTGTGAAACCGCATAAGGATCAACCCAGGAAGCCTTGGATAACTACAGAAATTCTTGAAGCGTCACATTTAAGAAAGCAAGTGTATGTAGATTATTTAAATAGTAGGTGTGTCAAGAAATTGGAAGAGTTTAAAATAATACGCAATAAAGTGAACTCAATGAGAAGGAAAGCTAAAAAAGAATATTTTGCTAACCAACTGAGTTTAAATAAGGATAATGCGAGAGGAACTTGGAAGGTTATAAATGACCTATTGGAAAAGAAGAAAGAAGCTCCACCCAATTCACTGCTGATTCAAGGAGAAGCAGTGAGTAATGAAACGATTAATACTAATAAATTTGCTGAGTTCTTTTCAAGTATTGGTCAAAATGTGCAGGCGGAAGGGTTAGTGAATTTTAATAATGATTCCTTGGAGGATGAATTTTTGGATGAAAGAGGAATTGGAAATGAAATTGAATTTCAACCGTGTACTGGAGATGAAATTCTGAAGGTTGTAAAAACAATCAAATCTAATTCAGCAGGGACAGGTGGAATTAATTTGAAGGCTTTTAAATCAGTGGTGTATTATTTAATACCATGTCTTGTCCACATAATCAATCTTTCCCTGGAAACTGGGGTATTCCCCGATGCGCTTAAAAGGGCAAAAGTCATCCCTCTCCATAAAGGTGGGTCTAAACTAGATATCGAAAATTATAGACCTATATCAATCCTTCCCCTGTTTTCAAAAATATTTGAAAAAATTGTGCATAAAAGGCTATATGATTACCTTACGAAAACAGGGATGTTAAGTGAAACTCAGTTCGGCTTTAGGAAAGGTCACTCGACGTCGGACGCCGTGCATTCTCTCTGTGATATTGTAAATAGATGCTTTGAACGTGGTGAAATCCCTTTGACTGTTTTTATTGATTTTAGAAAGGCGTTTGATACAGTGGATTTTAAAATTTTACTCAAACGTCTACAGTCCCTTGGAGTTCGTGGTAATTATCTGAAATGGTTTGATAGTTTTTTGAGTGGAAGATCTATTCAAATTGTTTTAAATGATGCATTTTCTTCTCCCTATCAAGTGAAGTGTGGTGTACCTCAGGGATCTGTCTTGGGACCACTTCTGTACCTTGTGTATGTTGATTCAATGCGTTTTTACTTACCGGATGTTTTATCACGACTTTCACGGATGATACTGCTTTAACAATGTCTAGTCGAATGATTGATGATCAATTGTTGAAATTAAAGAGGGTTTTTTTATGTATTTGTGGGTTTTTTAAGTCATTTTATGTATTTACAAGTTTAAGCCTTTTGTCAGTGAATGTTAAAAAAATAATTTTATGATTTTTAGGAGAGTTGGTAAGCCTCCGAGTGTTGATGGAGAGATATTTTTTAATGGTAAGCCTTTGTCACAGGTGCATGAGGTGCGTTATTTGGGCTTCCAGCTTGATTGTAATTTGTCTTGGAAGCACCATAGTGATCTTGTTGCAGCTAAAGTTGCTAGAGGTCTGGGAATTTTGTGTCGTTTGAAGCATTTTTTACCATTGTCGGTTCTTTTATTATTGTATCATAGTATTGTTGCGCCTTATATGTCTTATGGTTGTGTCATTTGGTCTAGCAATTTTTATGCAAATTTCAAAAGAGTGCAGATTTTACAAAATAAAACAGTACGTCTTCTTGGGAATTATATAGAAAATGTGAATGATACCGCGTCATGTTTTAAAAAATTAAGAGTGCTTAACATTGGTCAGATTCGCGATTACAAAGCTGCTATTTTTGCCTATAGATGTTGGAACGATGTATGTCCTCCAGTTTTTACAAATTTTTTTCGCGTAAATAGTTCACTCCACAGGTATGCGACTAGAGAGGTGGAAAATTTTACGGTTGAGTATCGAGACACCACACGTGCAGGTTTCGGGATTCGGTATTTGGCTCCGGCTATTTGGAATGATATCCCAGTTGGCGTTCGGGAAGCTGAACACATTGGGTCGTTTAAAGTAAAAATAAAAAAACATTTATTGGGAGAGGGGAGGTAATTTATTATTATTGTCATCATTAATGTCTTAATATTTTTTCTTTTCTTCATAGTTTTTTGGTATTTTTGTTTAAATTGAGAGAGAGTGTTCAAGTTTTTTTTCAGGTCTTTTTTTTTGAGATTTTGAATTTTGAGAGGTTGAGAATTAGAGGATTGCAGCCGTCTTTCATCAGGCTTTTTGAGCCTTCTCCGGGCGGTTGCTTGTATATATTTTATTTTGTAATTAGTAGTAAATAAAGCAAGTCAAGTCAAGTCAAGGCAATTTTTAAAAATTTGTCAACTTAAGTCTAAACAAAACTTCTGTTAATGACTACTACATAAGATCCTCTTGACTAGAAACCATTTATGATGAATCCAGGGGGCATGCCCCCCTGGAGTTTAGACCAGAGGAGGAAGAAAAAGGAAGCGTAACAACTAATCAAAGAAAAATAAGTTCTTATTTTTCTTTTGTCTGTAAGAACTGCAATGAACTTGTTTAGAATCAATTCAGAATTTAATTAAATTCTTAGATCTTAGATTAACTCAATTTAGGTCATTATTTATCATAGGCAGCTCGATAGTGCTTCCTAAGTAAAGAACGCTTTGGGCAAAATGTATTATTTTTTTTTCTTTCTCTATACCAGGGCACTTCGTATCGAAGGACTTGTAGTAGAAACTTCAAAAAGGGCTCATTCGATTGGGAATAGGAGTGGCTAGTGCCCTTTTTAATATTCGAGTGTGATTGAAGGGCAACTAGCCCTCCCCCCTCATGCCCATCGTTCCCCCCAACACATCCAACAAAAATTTTGAGATAGCCATTTTGTTGAGCGTAATTGATTTCCGTAGTTTTTGTTTGTTTTTTTCCCCAGGGATGATCGTATCGACCCAGTGGTCCTAGAATATTGTAAGAGGGCTTATTTGAACGGAAATCAAAAGTTCTCATGCCCTTTTTAAGTGACCAAAAAATGGAGGGCAGCTAGGCCCCCTCCCACGCTAATTTTTCCCAAAGTTACCCAATCAAAATTTTTAGATAACCATTTTGTTCAGCATGGTCGAAAATATGATAACTATGCCTTTTAGGATGACTTAATCCCCCGAAATCCTCGGGGGGTGGGCTGAAAGTTATGAACTTTACCCAATGTTAACATATAGTATTGGTTACTGGGATGTATACAAACGTTTTCAGAGGGTATTTTTTCTGGTAGTGTGGGGGGTAGAGTGGGTCGGGGGTTATGTGGGAGGATTTTACCATGAAGGAAGTTTTCATGGGAGAAGGGACATTGCTATGAAGGGGGTGCCGGATTTCCCAGCATTATTTAAATACAGATCGCAGAAATTATATATATAAAAAACAAGTTTTTAATTGCAAGTAAGGAGCAACATCAGAACTTAAAACGACTGAAAACATTACGTATATGATTGGGTTCATCCCCTGGTCAATACCTCGCTCTTTAATCCAAAAATTATTTAGTACTTTCATAAGAGCTTTTTATTGTAATTAACGGCATTTGTGATTAAGGGGTAATTTTTAAAGAATTGGAACGAAATTCGAACTTTAGCTTAAAGAGCAAGGTATTAACTAGGGGGCGAATTCTCTAATATACGTATTAAAAATATAAGAATGTAGAGGTTCGTTACGTAAGTTAATTCGTAAGTTACGTACATTTATTACTAATAAAAATGTTCGTAAAAAAAATTAAACAGGTTTCGAGAAAGCCATTTAACCAAATAAAAGTAAAATTAATATTCATTTTTTAATTATTCATGTACGGTGAGCCAAAATCAAAACCTGCATTAATTCAAAAACGTTCAAAAATTAAATAAAAAAAACAAGTTTTTTTTTTACTAAAAGTAAGGAACGACGTTAAAACTTGAAACGAAGAGAAATTATTCCGTATATGAAAGGGGCTGTCCCCTCCTCAACACCTCACTCTTTACGCTAAAGTTTGACTTTCTCACAACTCTATTTTTTTTTTAAATAAAAATTTTTAGCGTAAAGAGCGAGGCGTTAAGGAGGGGACAGCCCCTTTCATATACGGAATAATTTCTGCTCGTTTTAAGTTTTAACGTCGTACCTTACTTTCAATTAAAAAACTTTTTTTATTTGATTCAAATATAAGGAGTGATTTTCAATATAGTTCATATTAGTAAGAGAATTAAATTCAGAGACAATAGTTTATTTGAGACGATATTAGTAAAGAAAATGAGTGGTACATTTAAATTATTGGAGCTTGATGGTGGAGCAGGTAGCAGCAATGATACAAGGTGAAAATACCAAACGTGGCTGTGGAAATAACACGAGGATGTACATTAAGGCTTGAATGGGACGATATGTATGCTAGATATGTGATATCATTGAGCAAATTTAAATTGGAGGAGCAATTATGCTTTGCTGCAAAACTGAACATTGTGCATATAAATAGACTTCAAGCTGCATTAGATACACTGGTGAAATACATTGAGGAAAATAAATTGAATCAGTGATTATTATTGTTGTAATTATACTCAATAAGATTGTTTCTAAATCGAAGACATTTTTTCTATAGTAGGTTATCTTATATTTTTGGAGTAGAAAAAGAATCCTGGTTAGTCTGAAGTTGGTTGTGAGATTGTTAGGACTCTAAAAAAAGGATAGATTTGAGAACGAGAAAATCAAGGGGAATCTTGTGTTTATGGAAAAACGTTTGATTCTATATGAGGATTTTATGGAGTTACCCATTCACAGGAAAATATTGTCTCGAGGAATGCTTATTGATATAATGAAAACTGATTCTCCATCATTAGACTATTGCATGAAGCTTTTACGTCTTGGTCCAAAGGTATTTACACAATTTATTGACATATTAATCACGACAAGAAAAATGATATTGTGGATATGCTTTTAAAACACACACTAGCTTATAAATTTAAGACTTTTTTCAAGATGTTGTTCAAGGGTGATTTACTCATCTCTCTCTCTCTCTCTCTTTCTCTATCCCACTCAAATTGTTGATCGTAGCTCAGTTTCATTTTTGCCGTGAGAGTGTCAACACATGAAAAAATGTTCCATACATGTCCACAATGCATGTATACACTGGACAGCTGGTCATCATGTGAGAATTATACAATGATTGATGAGTATGATGAAAATTTTAGATTATGCAACCCGTTTAAATTGCATAGAGGATATGCTGTACAAATTAAAGGTTGTAATTCCTGTCTTGAAGCGGTGTGTGACTCTCATCCTAGAGGACACCTATGTTGTAATTGCCACTATGATAAATGTAATCAGTGGGAGAATACATATCCTGGTATGATTGGAAAGGATCCTAAACGTGATTCTAGTTTATTGCTAAGAGATTGGTATCTTCGTGGCCTTAGATTGTTCTGGGAGGAGGAGCCAGGTCTACGATTCAACAGTTGGAATAACAAAAGAATGTGGTTTCTACGTCATCGCTGTGAAGACAATAGCTACTATGATTATAAGCCTACTGATTTTTATTTGGCTGTTACGGAATGTGATTCACCACTTGAGGACACTGTATGTGACATTGCTTCAAATAGGAAAATTAAAACCATGCGAATATTAAAAAATGAATGAGAACAGTATCATTGACTATACAAAGAGATATGATAAGAGTGAAGTTACACTGTACTGTAGAAAATGTGACCCTGACATTGCAGCACATCAGGATCAGTATACTGTGAATTCAGATAATCTACCTGCATTAATTGTTCTCGACAAATACCTATACGTAGTAGAACCTGAAATATAAGAGTAGAAAAGTCGTTTTTTATCATGTATAAACATTATTTTTATTAATAAACAATTTTACATACATTTTTAGAACATTTTATTCGTAGGGTCCTAAAATCAATATTAAACACGCTTGAAAGTATATTTTCCACTAGAAAGTCCTTCAATCGAAGATTTTCAAGGTAAATGTTGAGAAACTGCTTGTAGGTATAGCCACGACATCTGAACATGAAAAACAGTAATGTATGAAAACCACATGTCATAGTCGTTAAATCCTGTACTCTTCTCTGATTTTGAATAATAGTTTTCCCGCTGCTCTCAATAAAGTTGTTGATGTGCAGAGTGTAGAATTTATATGATAGGCCAAGAGGATCAAAAACTTCGATATTCTTCGCTGTTTGAAAAATGCATAGCCAGTGACCTATCTTCAAAGACAATGGACTGCTATTAACAATTATTAGGGTGTTGTTAACACTTTGAATTTTTTCATTGTTACTGAGACATGTATAAATCCATATTAAATACGTTGATTATTTGGTTTGTGTTCATGGTGCTAGGTCTAGTAGAACACTGCCGTCGGGTGTGATTTCCCAATAGGTTTCAAATTGACTCAATGATATTAGCGTGATATTCTTAGTCAATGCATTGGTAAATGTGCACTCTAAACGTACATTCCCCGTTCGTACTTTGCTCATATCCTGGGTACCAGACAGGCCCAAAACAATTAAACCATGATTTTTTTGAAAACATTGAATCGGTAATTCCATTTTCAAGTAGTTGTGAGTCATAATCTAGGGATTGCATGGTCATTTCATACAGAGTTCTATAGGATTGTTTGTCAATTGATAGAGTGTACTGTGGAATACCATTCTCCTTAAACACAAGGCTAGATAGACCAAAAAATTAAAATCAGGGGGCTGCAGTCCAGGATCTAACGGCACTGGCGCTCTTCACAAATGCCAAAGCGAGTTTTGATGGCATATTTCCATTGTAAATGATGAATCGTTATAACTGCGAGTGCCAGTGGAAATGTGACGACCACAAGTTTCTGGGGTTATCCCAGTTTTCTTCAGCGCTGCTGTTTTGATCCTGGGTGTTGCTTACCGTTGGATTTCTACGTCTAAATTAAGGAATATTATTCGGAATCTGCCAAGTATTACTTGTTCCCTGCCTTCCTAAATTTCTGCCCCCCTGCGTTCTGAACTGGTGTCTTGTCTTTTACGTCTGGCATTCTTTGCTTATTCTATGCCAGCAATCTGCCACATAGTGATTTGGTTTGGTACAGTAATAGTAATTAAACTTTTTCTTAAATTTTTTGTTGGTTTCCTAGTTACTTCTAAATATTATTGGTCTGTTATTGTTGGTTCTCCAACTATCTGTCTTTGGTGGGGGTGGATGCCCATATTTTCTATAGTTGTTAGATGCTAACGACCCAAGGTCGTGGATACTGTCAGCTACTTCATTAGACGGTGACCCTTGGCCCCCGTCGTACCTTTTTGGTTCACGATTCGGCTCCTCAAAGCTCGCCTGTTTCCGTTCCCTTTCATATTTTACACTTCCTTGGACTCCTGTGTTATTTATTGACATCTGATCAAACTTTTTCATTGCCTTGTCAATTTCTACCTCTGTATCTACTAAGATAATAGCCTGTTCTAAATTTTCAGGTTTTCGTGATAATGTTAGTCTTAATAGCTTTTTTGGTAATCCTTGTGTAACAGTATGTAATTGTACTTTCTGTACCGTCTCGTCACTTCCACCTTCCTCTAACTGTAGGCATACAGACCTACAAATTTTGTCTGCATATTCCCTAATACTGGTTGAGGTATTGAATGTCACTACCTCTGTTCTTAGTCTCTCGGAAACGCTCTTTTCTATGAACCTTGTTTTATAAGATTCAATTAGAGTTTTAATGTCCTTGGGCTGTGTTTCCTAAATTGTCTCAAAGCTTTTAAGGGTACTTCCCTTTAATCTATCTGCAATCCATTGCTCTTTGACCCTACTGTCCAATAAGTCAGTTAATTCATCAATTAATTCATTTGGCAATTTCATGTACCGTTGACAGGGAAGAAATTTATTTATCGGGTAAAGCCATTTTATTTCAATCTAAAACTTTTATCTGGCCTTCTCAACCCGATATTTCCCATCGCTGCCACCAGCTTTGGTAAAGTGGTCTTCTGGTTGTAAGGTGAGGTTGTTGTAGATGCCTTTATTTATCCCTTTATAAGGGAGATAAACTATTCCCCTAAGGTAAAGAAACTTTGGTATCGTGGCTTAGGCTATGACCTGACTAATGAGGCGTACCAGCAGGGAATATTCGAGGTACTAAATTTAGATTGTAGAGAGGTTGTCTAAAGTACAATACTTTCCTTCAGATAGCATACACTAGTACAGGGTTTGAAAATATATATATATATTCCGCTGGTACTGGTGGTCCCAGGAAGACAATAAGTATCAGAAATTTACAATAAGATATAATACAATAAGATAATAAGTCAATTATAATAATCCGAAAATATTTCAAGGTATTTCTATATCAACAGACCAGAAGTAAGTCAGGCATAAAATGATGTCAGGCCAGCCCGTTCCCATAAAATGTATCTTATATACATTTCGTCAACCACACCTTATCGGAACCCACTGACGCACATAGCTAGGAAGTGGTGATTTCACAATTTCCTATGAAGCATACACCTGCCAGGATATGTTCCTTATCTTAATAAAAAAGTGGTATTTCGAAACCTTTGTATTTGAGTCTTAATATTTTACTGAAATCTAATTTTGACTTAATTTGATGGCATCACCACAAAAAGAGCTTTACGGGGTTTGAAAGAAATGTGTTTTCTGGTTTATTTGTGGTGTTTATTTAACCTGGTTCTCATTAAAAAACGAAGATTTTTATTTAAAAAATTACTTTAGATCTCTTAAAAGAATTTTAAGGGTTTGGGGTGAATATATTGCCTGATTCTGAGTGATTTATTCTTTGCTTACTGCTCATCAAAAATTAAGATATATTGTTAAATAAATAAATAAATAATAAAGGTTCGAGAAACTCTGTTTCCTGCTTCCGTTTGGTTTGTTCTATACTTGCTGCTCATTGAAAAATGAAGGTTTTTCGTTACCCTGATTGGGCTTCAGAGATTCTGTTGCCTGATTCCGTTTATTTTTTTGTACTTGGTGCTCATTAAAAACGAAGATTTTCGCTAAATGAATAGTTCTTGTACCTTTTAAAAGAGCTTTATGGGTTTGAGAGACTTAGATGTTACATGTTCGCCACCTGTGAGTCCAAACAAGTTCATTCCCAGAATTTTGCTTACAAGTCCACCGGATAATGTCCGTCATGAGTCAACTCAAATCAGTTCAAACTTTCATTTCTTTATTCCATGACTCTCTACCTTATTTTTGCCCTAAGAATCACCTATGGATAGTTGATGGATAGATTTATCTATCAAAGATGAAAAGGAGTCATTTTTATACAAGCCTAAAAAGGACTTTTCCCAAACTTACCTCTCAATCACTTGGACTATCTTTCTTGGATTTTTATATAATTAACCATGTCTTGAAGCCGGAAAAATAATTGATTTTAATTGATTGATTTTAAGGGCTTATCCCAGATTTGCCTCTCAATCACTTGGACAATCAGTCTCGGCTTCTACCACAATTAACCATGTCTTGGTGCCTGCAAAATATTTGATTTTAAATCAAAATCAACGGACTCGGTCGAGTCGCTTGCTTGATTCCATGCAGTTTGTTCTTTACTTTGTGATCATTGAAAGTTCTGTACTTGAAACGAAAAAGAACTTTTACATTGAAAGTTCTTTACTTGGTGCTCATTCAAAATCAAAGATTTCTTGTTAAATAAATAATTCTTGTCTCTTTTAAAAGAACTTTATGGTGTTTGATAGACTTTGTTGCTTGATTCTGTGTGGTTTGTTCTTTACTTGCTGCTTATTAAAAGACAAACATTTTGAAATAAATAATTTTCCATTTGAATGAGTCTTTTGGTAGTTTCTAAGACAACGCTATCTATAAGAACCTTATATGCCCCCAGGGCAAAACTTACAACCCTTGACCTGAGAGATGTGGGGATTAGTGATCCTCAATTACATAATTTCCGGGCACTAGCCATTTCGATTTCTCGTCGAATGAGTCCTTTTTGAAGTTTCTATAACAACACTTTCCATAAACCGTATATACCCTGTGAGCATAACTTAGAACCATTTTCCTGAGGGCTGGGACGATAAGTCATCCTCAAAGACATAATTTCTGAATCTTTCAACTATATTGAAAAAAATGGCTATCTCAAAATTTTATTGTATATGTTTGGGGAAAGAATTGGAGTGTGAGGGGGTAGTTGCCCTCTAATCTTTTTTGAAAATTAAATAGGGCGCGTTCCGTTTCCATTGCTAATCGAATGAGCCCTTTTTGGAGTTTGTATGGCAATTCCTTCGATACGAAGTGCCCTGATCTAAACAAAAAGTAATAACACTAATTTTTGCCAGCATTGTTCTTTAGTTCTTTACTTTGGAAGCGCTATTGTGCTGCCTATAATTAAGAATGTTATCTGCCCTTTATGGTAATTAATCAAAAAAGCTGTATGCACAAAACGAGTTTTTCAAAAAGAAGGTAAAGATCGCCAATAAGTAAAAAATGAAAAAAATCAAAGAATTAATCAAGCATACAACTACTGCAAATCAGTATCAATAAATAAATGAAACCCAAAACAAATGAAATTAAAATAAGTCAAACTCAAAACGAGCAGAAATTAATCTGAGTAGGGTTCTAAGGCCTATGCTTTCCAAAAGCCAAAATATCATTTAAGTAAGTAAGTAAGTATGACGGCACTAGACATTTAAGGTCCAAACCGGCGGTGCTGATCTCCGTTTCGTGGCCCTTCAGCCAGGAAGTGCAATGGGGGGCTGGGGGCCAGCCATCCTGTGCTATACAAAATATCATTTGTACTTTACTGAGAAAAAAATCAAATGAATTTACTGAAAAAAATACGCAATGTCAGTTTAATACACATATGCCGATAATTATTCCTTAAAATTTTAATTCATTTTTATTTCTTAAATTTATAAAAGTGAAAACTTTAAAAGAATCTTTTCATCCTCAAAGACATAATTTCCGAACTTTGCAACTACGTTGAGTAAAATTGCTGACTAAAAATGTTGATTGGATGTGTTTGGATAAATGATGGGGGTAAGAGGTTGGTTAGTTGCCCTCCAATCACTTACGACTATTAAAAGGGCACTAACCATTTCAATTTCAAATTAAATGAGCCCTTTATAAGGTTTCTACGGCGAAACTTTCTATGAAAACCTTTTATTCCCCCCCCCCCGGGCATAACTTAAAACCTTTGCCCTCAGGAATGGGAGGGGGTTTGTCATCCTCAAAGAACTAATTTCCAGAAAATTCAACTACGTTGAATAGAATGGATATCTTAAAATTTGGATGCGATGTGTTTAGTTAAAAGGTGGGGTAAAGAAGAGTGTTAGTTGCCCTCCAATTACTTTCGACTATTAAAAGACCACTAGCCCTTTGAATTTCCCTTCGAATGAGCCCTTTTTGAAGTTTCTACTATAAAGCTCTCAATGAAAACCTTATATGCCCCTTAGAGCATAGCTCACATTCCTCACCCTGAGGGCTGTAGGGGGAGTGTTCTCCTCAACAACATAATTTTTATGTGGAAATCAACTACGTTGAACAACACGGCTATCCAAAAATTTTGACTGGATGTGTTTGGGGAAATCTTTGGCGTGGAAGGGGTTTTAGTTGCCTTTCAATCACTTTTGACTTTTAAAAAGGGCATTATCCATTCCAGTTTCTAATCGAATGAGCCCTTTTTGAAGTTTCTACGACAACTACCTTGATACTAAAGTGGTCCCTGGTCTAGAAAAAAATACATTGTTGTAGAATCTTTCGTTACTTAGGCAGCGCTATTACGCTGCCTATGATAAAGATGGAATAAGCATTTTGATTTTGATGGAACTCTTTTTCTGAATAAATTGTTGAAGGTCTGGGGTTTCAAATTAGTGTTAACTATATTATACAAGCAGTTACTAGCTAGCTGGTCTGCTACCTCATTGTATTTGATGTTTTGGTGGCCTAGTGGACATGCTGAAACTATTTTGGAGACTGATTGAATAATCTCTTATTGTCCTCAGGTCTGTATTCATGGCACTGTAATGGATATTATCAATAAGCTTAAGGGCACCTGTGGAGTATTAGAGCAATAATACTCTTTTCGAAGCCGGTGGATTAGTATTGATAACTGTTAAAGTCTCTTGGTTTTTAGATTCAAAGAATAACTTAGAATAACAGATTCAGAGCCACATTTGCCGCATTCATCTGAGCCATCAGTATGAATTTGGAGAGAGTCTGGATGCAGATTGGTTATTTTCTCATGTAAAGTGCCTGAATTAGGATTCGCTGCCAATATGTCTTTTTCAAGGGTAATAACTCTAGTGAAACACATGGAGGTGCAGTTTGCCATCCTTATGGGGGGAGAAGTAGTGGGAGTTTTCCAGGGCCGAAGACAGCCCACCCTTTTTGAATCCCGACACAGACACTTTTTAAAGTTATAGGTATTAGGCTATTCCCTAGGAGCCCTCTTACGTCAAAAGGCTCTGTCTCTACAACATGCCCCTTTTCTAGGAATGAGTCCTGAGTATTTCCATATAATTACTTGGAATGTGGTCGGGATATTAGAAAAGCAGTAATAATAGGCAATTCTAAATGGAATTCCTCACACATGTGCAGCGTGGTCAGCTAGCAAGATTCCCCCACAGTTACGTCACGTGACACACCCTTGTGATTTAAATAGGTTCATATGAAAAATAGCATAGGATTTTAAAGTCACGCCGTTTGATGTCACGGCACAGATAGGGAAAATAGCATTCGATTTTAAACAGAGCCCTGTGATATTACGCGACACAATCTCGCACTTTAAATAGGTACATAAGATAACTAGCACTCAATTTTAAGCGCAAACCTATCCCTTTTTCCATAAGACTTTAAAGGCATGCCCTGTTATGTCACACGACACACCCTTTCGTTTTTTTCTGGCATGCCCTGTTACATCACACGACACACCCCCGTTTCAACGGCATGTCACATCACTCAAAACACCCTCTCGCCTTAAATAGGCTCATAGTGTTTCTGTGACATGCCCTCCGTTTTCCCAGAGGATTTTAAAGATATACCATCTGACATCACGGAATCCCTGTTTCCAGCAATCAACTGAAGAGATTTCCGCGCTGTTACGTCGTGCGACACACCCTCGCGCTTTGAATAGTTTCATTGGGAAAATAGCATAGGATTTTAATGTCACGCCCTCTGACGTCATGACAGAGATAGGGAAAATAACATTGGATTTTAAATGGAGTCTTGTTCCTAGGCAAGAGTCCCGAAATTCCAGTATTTTTTTTATCAATAATCATAGTTAGGTCAAAATAATACACAAGTAGTGATAACAAGGATTACTACTCCCATGTGTTCTAAAATAGGGAACATAACTGGCGGGAACCCCATGGCATCCCCCCCAGCATTCCAATCACGCTACACCACTTACCCCATTTTAAATAATCAAGTGTAATGTACTTGACCCAATTTTATGTAGCCTCTAAACAGGACCCACGCAATAACAATCCCCATGTTCCAATCGATTGAATGATTTCGAAGCCTTTCCGTATGAGAGCATAAGCATCCCCAGTCTTATTGATTCTTGCATTATTAAATGCAACTGACAGTGTTCCACACTAATACAACCTAGACATGCAGATGTTACGTAGTTTTCGCGTTACATTTTTCATCATGTAAAATAATTATCTTTTGAAGAATCATCCTATATCAATAAAGCTAAAAAGACGCCGGCTTTTGTACAGGCAAAATTTATTCATAAAAAACGTTGTAAAACAACGAAATCACAGAAAAGGCAGTTAAACACGACAAAACATAAAAAAAATGATATAGGCTAAAATATACGCAAAATATGCGTGAATTAATATAAACTATGGGTCCTAGCAATTCCAAAAGGCAGGCTTGATATGAGAGCTAAATTTAAGCCCTATTATAACTAATACTCCATGATTTATTACTTCTAAGACCTTTAACGAAAATATATCGTCTCTTTGAGACTATTAAATAAAAAAAACAAGTTTTTTTAACTGAAAGTAAGGAGCGACATTAAAACTTAAAACGAACAGAAATTATTCCGTATATGAAAGGGGCTGTCCCCTCCTCAATGCCTCGCTCTTTACGCTAAAGTTTTCTATTGTTTAAAAAAAATAGGGTTGTGAGAAATTCAAACTTTAGCGTAAAGAGCAAGGCGTTGAGGAGGGGACAGCCCCTTTCATATACGGAATAATTCCTGTTCGTTTTAAGTTTTAATGTCGCTCCTTACTTTCAGTTAAAATAACTTGTTTTTTTTTAATTTAATTTTTGAACGTTTTTGAATAAATGCAGGTTTTGTTCTTGGATCTTGGTTTTGATTTCGGGGGGGGGGGGGTTTACTAACTTTCGACTCAGTTTTTGACTAATTTTACTGATTTTTACCTAGGTTTTACTAATTGTCGACTTATTTTCGACTCGGTCAAAAATTTCGGAGGGGGGGGGGGGGGGTTCAAACCGGGTAACCCCCCCCCCCTCCTGGATACGGCCTTGATAATTAAAACAAAATTTTCATATTAATTTACTTTTATTTGGTTAAATGGCTTTCTCGAAACTTGTTTCATTTTATTTACGAACGTTTTTATTAGTAATGAATATGCGTAACTTACGAATTAACTTACGTAACGAACTTCTATATTCATATATTTTTAATACGTATATTAGGGGGTTCGACCCCTAGTCAATACCTTGTTCTTTAAGCGAAAGTTCAAATTTTGTTCCAATTCTTTAAAAATGACCGCTTAATCACAAAGGCCGTTAATTAGAATAAATAACTCTTATGAAAGTACTAAAAAATCTTTGGCTTAAATAGTGAGGTATTGACTAGGGTATTGACTAGGGTAATAGTTGAGGTATTGACCCAATCGTATATGTAATATTTTCTGTTCGTTTATAGTTTTGATGTTGCTGCTGTTGCAGTTGAAAAACTTGTTTTTTTAATTTAATTTCTGATATTTTTTTAAATAATGCTGGGAAGTCCGGCGTCCCCTTCATAGCAATTTCCCTTCCCCCAAAGAAACTTCCTTCATGGGAAGATCCTCCTACATAACCCCCGAACCCAGGCACGTACGCAGGAATTTGTTTCGGGGTGGGCAATTTGTTTCGGGGGAGGGGCCAAATCCTTCAAACCCATTATGCTGTGAGACAAATCAGAAAATTATGGGAAAATGAAAAAATCGTGAGATTTCAGGGGGGCCGGGCCCAGAGGCCCCCCCCTGCGTACGTCCCTTCCCGAACCCCCCCCCCCCACTACCAGTAAAAATCTCCCCTGAAAACGTCTGTACTGTATACTTTCCAATAACCAATACAATAAGTAGTATGCTTATATTGAATTTGCTTACACATATAGGAAATACTTTGCTTACACATATAGGAAATACTTTGCTTACACATATAGGAAATACTTTGCTTACACATATAGGAATACTTTGCTTACACATATAGGAAATACTTATTCAAAGAGATTCAGAACGGCTCTACACCTTTTCAAAGAGAGTGTGTATAACTTGATTGGTGATTGGGATTTGAATAAAAGGAATAGTTTTCTTTACAATTCATATTAGTAAGAGAATTGAATTCAAAGAGAATAGGCAGGGGAGGGGGAGGGGGAGTCAATTTCAGGGGGAAAACCAAAAATGCTCAGAATCGAAAATAAACGGGATCTGTCTCATGGGCAAGGCTCAGAGGTCCTTCGTTCCTCCATTTCTGAGGGGCAGGAGAGGAAGAGGGTCAATTTTGGAGGGAAAACCAAAAATACTCAGAATCGAAAATAAACAGAAATCTGCTTCAAGGGGAAGGCCAGGTTTTTTTGTTATTAAAAAATTGGACACTATAATCAGAATTATTTGATTGACATTTAAAAAGGGGTAATGAGATTCGCAAATTGGACACTATGAACGATATTAATTAATGTTTTGAATAATAGGAGTGTGAATGATTCTAATTAGTGATTGGATTGTATGAAGGGGGAGAAAAAAAAGGATGAAACTGATTAGCAGTTAAGGTAACCCCGAAGGAGTTGTTAACTCAGGTAATTTGTTATAAACTTGAAACATCATCAGTCTATGAAAATGGCTAACAACGATAGAATGACATTGTGACTTGACCTAGCTTTACCTTTCCGATGTGGTCTGTATAATACACAAGTGATGTTTGATAGGTATTGTCAATTTAAAATAGGATCTAACGTTCCCTTCGTTCCCCCATTTCTGAGGGACAGGGAGGGGAGGGGTCAATTTTGGAGGGAAAACCAAAAATACTCAGAATCGAAAATAAACGGGATCTGCCTCAAGGGGAAGGCTCAAAGACCCTTCGTTCCTCCATTTCTGAGGGGGAGGAGAGGGGGGGGGCAATTTTGGAGGCAAAACCAAAAATACTCAGAATCGAAAATAAATGAGATCTGCCCCAAGGGGAAGGCTCAGAGGCCCTTCGTTCCCCCATTTCTGAGGGCAGGGGAGGGGGGAGGTCAATTTTGGAGGGAAAACCCAAAATACTCAGAATCGAAAATAAATGAGATCTGCATCAAGGGGAAGGCTCAGAGGCCCTTCGTTCCCACATTTCTGAGGGCAGGGGAGGGGGAGGGGGGGTCAATTTCAGAGGGAAAACCAAAAATAAGCAGAATCGAAAATAAACGGGATCTGTCTCATGGGCAAGGCTCAGAGGTCCTTCCTTCCTCCATTTCTGAGGGGCAGGAGAGGGAGGGGCAGACCTAATTTTTTAGATTTTCGTGGGTGTTAGGTTCCTGGGATTTATTATTTGAGAAGTTGTTTCTATAAAAATGAACGATTTTCAAAATCAAATTTAATTTTCATTGAATACTTTTCATTTAAACTTAAAATAGCTAAAAGACGGTTCCTGTGAAACTATTGCAGTTTCTGTAAAAATGAACGATTTTCAAAATCAAATTTGATTTTCATTGAATACTTCTCATTTAAGCTTAAAATACACTAAAAGATGGTTCCCGTGAAACTATTTCAGTTTCTATAAGAATGAACGATTTTCAAAATCAAATTTAATTTTCATTGAATACTTTTCATTTAAACTTAAAATACGCTAAATGATGGTTCCCGTGAAACTATTGCAGTTTCTATAAAAAATGAATGAATTTCAAAATCAAATTTAATTTTCATTGAATACTTTTCATTTAAACTTAAAATACGCTAAAAGATGGTTCCCATGAAACCATTGCAGTTTCTATAAGAATGAACGAATTTCAAAATCAATTTAATTTTCATTGAATACTTTTCAATTAAGGTTAAAATACGCTAAAAGATGGTTCCCGTGAAACTATTGCAGTTTCTATAAAAAATGAATGAATTTCAAAATCAAATTTAATTTTCATTGAATACTTTTGATTTAAACTTAAAATACTTTAAAAGATGGTCCCCATGAAACTATCGCAGTTTCTATAAGAATGAACGAATTTCAAAATCAATTTAATTTTCATATGAATACTTTTCATTTAAGCTTAAAATACGCTAAAAGACGGTTCCCGTGAAATTATTGCAGTTTTCTATAAAAATGAACGATTTTCAAAATCAAAGAAAATGGCCCATCTTTAACAAATATAGCCTTAGCTAGTTAAAACTGCGCATAAATTCTTGATTTTCATTCTAACTTAACTTGTAGGAATAGGACTTCATTCAAACAAGTAAATCAGCTTTATTCAACGTATAATAGTGTACAAAAAGACTATTATTTTCCTCATTCTTCCCCCCCCCCATGACCAGGTGCTAACGCCTCTTTCTCGCTCGCGCCCAGTTTTCTTCTTAATATACGGTAGAAATTAAGGCTACGCGATCTCCATATTTTGTAATAGCCATCATGTGTAATGTAGTGATAATCGTCCAATCTAGGTTCCCGATCTAAAAAAAAATGAAAATTAAAAGGATTAAAATATATGGAACTTGTATATGATGTAATGAACAAAAATTATTACTGGCAAAACCCCTATGTCTTCCCAAGGCCAGTGTGGAGAGTTGAGGGTTAGGTGGGAGGATCTTTCCATGGAGGGGGCTCTGGATTTCCCAGCATTATTTAAAAAGCTTCCTATGCTAATTAAACAAATGTTTTGGATATTTTTGTCAGTTTGTAGTTTACACACTAATATCAATATTTGTAACGATTCTATTTGAACTTTCTCCAAGTTGATCAAATTGATCTCAAAAGGGTTCATGATAAAAAAATACTAATCAACATCTATAAATAAATGAAACCCAAACCGAAAAGAAATTACGGTAAATAATCGAGTCAAACTCAAAACGAGCAGAAATTAACATAAGTTGGGTGGAAAACCCCTATGCCTTCCCAAGGCCAGTGTGGAGAGTTGAGGGTTAGGTGGGAGGATCTTTCCATGGAGGGGGCTATGGATTTCCCAACATTATTTAAAAAGCTTCCTGTGCTAATTAAACAAAAGTTTTGGATATTTTTGTCAGTTTGTAGTTTACACACTAATACCAATATTTGTAACGATTCTATTTGAACTTTCTCCAAGTTGATCAAATTGATCTCAAGAGGGTTCATGATAAAAAAATACTAATCAGCATCTAT
>CM051261.1:26751706-26764206 GCA_027921565.1 Artemia sinica | reverse complement strand
CAAATATTGACATTAGTGTGTAAACTACAAACTGACAAAAATATCCAAAACTTTTGTTTAATTAGCATAGGAAGCTTTTTAAACAATGCTGGGAAATCCGTAGCCCCCTCCATGGAAAGATCCTCCCACCTAACCCCCAACCTCCCACACTTACTAGGAAAAAGTTCAAATAGAATCGTTACAAATATTGATATTAGTGCGTAAACTACAAACTGACAAAAATATCCAATACTTTTGTTTAATTAGCATAGGAATCTTTTTAAACAATGCTGGGAAATCCGTAGCCCTCTCCATGGAAAGATCCTCCCACCTAACCCCCAACCTCCCACACTTACTAGGAAAAAGTTCAAATAGAATCGTTACAAATATTGACATTAGTGTGTAAACTACAAACTGACAAAAATATCCAAAACTTTTGTTTAATTAGCATAGGAAGCTTTTTAAACAATGCTGGGAAATCCGTAGCCCCCTCCATGGAAAGATCCTCCCACCTAACCCCCAACCTCCCACACTTACTAGGAAAAAGTTCAAATAGAATCGTTACAAATATTGATATTAGTGCGTAAACTACAAACTGACAAAAATATCCAATACTTTTGTTTAATTAGCATAGGAAGCTTTTTAAACAATGCTGGGAAATCCGTAGCCCTCTCCATGGAAAGATCCTCCCACCTAACCCCCAACCTCCCACACTTACTAGGAAAAAGTTCAAATAGAATCGTTACAAATATTGATATTAGTGTGTAAACTACAAACTGACAAAAATATCCAAAACTTTTGTTTAATTAGCATAGGAAGCTTTTTAAATAATGCTGGGAAATCCATAGTCCCCTCCATGGAAAGATCCTCCCACCTAACCCCCAACCCCCCACACTGGCCTTGGGAAGGCATAGGGGTTTTTCCCCCAACTTATTTTAATTTCTGCTCGTTTTGAGTTTGACTCGATTATTTATTGTAATTTCTTTTCGGTTTGGGTTTCATTTATTTATAGATGCTGATTAGTGGTAGTTTTTTTTTAAGTAAACTCAACTACAAACTGACAAAAATATCCAAAACTTTTGTTTAATTAGCATAGGAAGCTTTTTAAATAATGCTGGGAAATCCAGAGCCCTCTCCATGGAAAGATCCTCCCACCTAACCCCCAACCTCCCACACTTACTAGGAAAAAGTTCAAATAGAATCGTTACAAATATTGATATTAGTGCGTAAACTACAAACTGACAAAAAATATCCAAAACTTTTGTTTAATTGGCATAGGAAGCTTTTTAAGTAATGTTGGGAAATCCATAGCCCCCTCTATGGAAAGATTCTCCCACCTAACCCCCAACTCCCCACACTGGCCTTGGGAAGGCATAGGGGTTTTGCACCCAACTTATGTTAATTTCTGCTCGTTTTGAGTTTGACTCGATTATTTATTCTAATTTATTTTCGGTTTGGGTTTCATTTATTTATAGATGCTGATTAGTATTTTTTTTATCATGAACCCTTTTGAGATCAATTTGATCAACTTGGAGAAAGTTCAAATAGAATCGTTACAAATATTGATATTAGTCTGTAAACTACAAACTGACAAAAATATCCAAAACTTTTGTTTAATTAGCATAGGAATCTTTTTAAATAATGCTGGGAAATCCATAGCCCCTCCATGGAAAGATCCTCCCACCTAACCCCCAACCCCCCACACTGGTCTTGGGAAGGCATAAGGGTTTTGCCCCCAATTTATGTTAATTTCTGCTCGTTTTGAGTTTGACTCGATTTTTTATTGTAATTTCTTTTCGGTTTGGGTTTCATTTATTTATTGATGCTGATTAGTATTTATTTTATCATGAACCCCTTTGAGATCAATTTGATCAACTTGGAGAAAGTTCAAATAGAATCGTTACAAATATTGATATTAGTGTGTAAACTACAAACATTTTTTTTATCATGAACCCTTTTGAGATCAATTTGATCAACTTGGAGAAAGTTCAAATAGAATCGTTACAAATATTGATATTAGTGCGTAAACTACAAATTGACAAAAATATCCAAAACTTTTGTTTAATTAGCATAGGAAGCTTTTTAAATAATGCTGGGAAATCCAGAGCCCCCTCCATGGAAAGATTCTCCCACCTAACCCCCAACCACCCACACTTACTTGGAAAAAGTTCAAATAGAATCGTTACAAATATTGATATTAGTGTGTAAACTACAAACTGACAAAAATATCCAAAACTTTTGTTTAATTAGTATAGGAAGCTTTTTAAATAATGCTGGGAAATCCATAGCCCCTCCATGGAAAGATCCTCCCACCTAACCCCCAACCCCCCCACACTGGTCTTGGGAAGGCATAAGGGTTTTGCCCCCAATTTATGTTAATTTCTGCTCGTTTTGAGTTTGACTCGATTTTTTATTGTAATTTCTTTTCGGTTTGGGTTTCATTTATTTATTGATGCTGATTAGTATTTTTTTATCATGAACCCCTTTGAGATCAATTTGATCAACTTGGAGAAAGTTCAAATAGAATCGTTACAAATATTGATATTAGTGTGTAAACTACAAACATTTTTTTTATCATGAACCCTTTTGAGATCAATTTGATCAACTTGGAGAAAGTTCAAATAGAATCGTTACAAATATTGATATTAGTGCGTAAACTACAAATTGACAAAAATATCCAAAACTTTTGTTTAATTAGCATAGGAAGCTTTTTAAATAATGCTGGGAAATCCAGAGCCCCCTCCATGGAAAGATCCTCCCACCTAACCCCCAACTCCCCCACACTGGTCTTGGGAAGGCATAGGGGTTTTCCACCCAACTTATGTTAATTTCTGCTCGTTTTGAGTTTGACTCGATTATTTACCGTAATTTCTTTTCGGTTTGGGTTTCATTTATTTATTGATGCTGATTAGTATTTATTTTATCATGAACCCCTTTGAGATCAATTTGATCAACTTGGAGAAAGTTCAAATAGAATCGTTACAAATATTGATATTAGTGTGTAAACTACAAACATTTTTTTTATCATGAACCCTTTTGAGATCAATTTGATCAACTTGGAGAAAGTTCAAATAGAATCGTTACAAATATTGATATTAGTGCGTAAACTACAAATTGACAAAAATATCCAAAACTTTTGTTTAATTAGCATAGGAAGCTTTTTAAATAATGCTGGGAAATCCAGAGCCCCTCCATGGAAAGATTCTCCCACCTAACCCCCAACCACCCACACTTACTTGGAAAAAGTTCAAATAGAATCGTTACAAATATTGATATTAGTGTGTAAACTACAAACTGACAAAAATATCCAAAACTTTTGTTTAATTAACATAGGAAGCTTTTTAAATAATGTTGGAAAATCCATAGCCCCCTCCATGGAAAGATCCTCCCACCTAACCCCCAAATCCCCACACTGACCTTGGGAAGGCATAGGGGTTTTGCACCCAACTTGTGTTAATTTCTGCTCGTTTTGAGTTTGACCTGATTATTTATTGTAATTTCTTTTCGGTTTGGGTTTCATTTATTTATAGATGCTGATTAGTATTTTTTTATCATGAACCCTTTTGAGATTAATTTGATCAACTTGGAGAAAGTTCAAATAGAATCGTTACAAATATTGATATTAGTGCGTAAACTACAAATTGACAAAAAATATCCAAAACTTTTGTTTAATTAGCATAGGAAGCTTTTTACATAATGCTGGGAAATCCAGAGCCCTCTCCATGGAGAGATCCTCCCACCTAACCCCCAACTTCCCACACTGGCCTTGGGAAGACATAGGGGTTTTGCCAGTAATAATTTTCGTTCATTACATCATATACAAATTCCATATATTTTAAGCCTTTTAATTTTCATTTTTTTTTAGATCGGGAACCTAGATTGGATGATTATCACTACATTACACATGATGATTATTACGAAATATGGAGATCGCGTAGCCTTAATTTCTACCGTATATTAAGAAGAAAACTGGACGCGAGCGAGATAGAGGCGTTAGCACCTGGTCATGGGGGGGGGGGAAGAATGAGGAAAAATAATAGTCTTTTTGTACACTATTATACGTTGAATAAAGCTGATTTACTTGTTTGAATGAAGTCCTATTCCTACAAGTTAAGTTAGAATGAAAATCAAGAATTTATGCGCAGTTTTAACTAGTTAAGGCTATATTTGTTAAAGATGGGCCATTTTCTTTGATTTTGAAAATCGTTCATTTTTATAGAAAAGTGCAATAATTTCAGGGGAACCATATTTTAGCGTATTTTAAGCTTAAATGAAAAGTATTCATATGAAAATTAAATTGATTTTGAAATTCGTTCATTCTTATAGAAACTGCAATAGTTTCACGGGAACCATCTTTTAGCGTATTTTAAGTTTAAATGAAAAGTATTCAATGAAAATTAAATTTGATTTTGAAATTCATTCATTTTTTATAGAAACTGCAATAGTTTCATGAGAACCATCTTTTAGCGTATTTTAAGCTGATATGAAAAGTATTCAATGAAAATTAAATTGATTTTGAAATTCGTTCATTCTTATAGAAACTGCAATAGTTTCATGGGAACCTTCTTTTAGCGTATTTTAAGTTTAAATGAAAAGTATTCAATGAAAATTAAATTTGATTTTGAAATTCATTCATTTTTATAGAAACTGCAATAGTTTCACGGGAACCATCTCTTAGCGTATTTTAAGTTTAAATGAAAAGTATTCAATAAAAATTAAATTAGATTTTTAAAATCTTTCATTCTTATAGAAACTGCAATAGTTTCACGGGAACCATCTTTTAGCGTATTTTAAGCTTAAATGAAAAGTATTCAATGAAAATTAAATTGATTTTGAAAATCGTTCATTCTTATAGAAACTGCAATAGTTTCATGGGAACCGTCTTTTAGCGTATTTTAAGTTTAAATGAAAAGTATTCAATGAAAATTAAATTTGATTTTGAAAATCGTTCATTTTTATAGAAACAACTTCTCAAATAATAAATCCCAGGAACCTAACACCCACGAAAATCTAAGAAACTAGGTCTGCCCTCCCTCTCCTGCCCCTCAGAAATGGAGGAACGAAGGACCTCTGAGCCTTGCCCATGAGGCAGATCCTGTTTATTTTCGATTCTGAGTATTTTTGGTTTTCCCTCTGAAATTGACCCCCACCTCTCCTGCCCCTCAGAAATGGAGGAACGAAGGGTCTTTGAGCCTTCCCCTTGAGGCAGATCCCGTTTATTTTCGATTCTGAGTATTTTTGGTTTTCCCTCCAAAATTGACCCCTCCCCTCCCTGTCCCTCAGAAATGGAGGAACGAAGGGAACGTTAGATCCTAGTTTAAATCGACAATACTTATCAAACATCACTTGTGTATTATACAGACCACATCGGAAAGGTAAAGCTAGGTCAAGTCACAATGTCATTCTATCGCTGTTAGCCATTTTCATAGACTGATGATGTTTCAAATTTATAACAGATTACCTGAGTTAACAACTCCTTCGGGGTTACCTTAACTGCTAATCGGTTTAATCCTTTTTTCCTCCCCCTTCATACAATCCAATCACTAATTAGAATCATTCACACTCCTATTATTCAAAACATTAATTAATATCGTTCATAGTGTCCAATTTGCGAATCTCATTACCCCTTTTTAAATGTCAATCAAATAATTCTGATTATAGTGTCCAATTATTTAATAACAAAAAAACCTGGCCTTCCCCTTGAAGCAGATTCCCGTTTATTTTCGATTCTGAGTATTTTTGGTTTTCCCTCCAAAATTGACCCCCTCCCTCTCCTGCCCCTCAGAAATGGAGGAATGAACGTCCTCTGAGCCTTGCCCATGAGAAAGATCCCGTTTATTTTCGATTCTGAGTATTTTTGGTTTTCCCTCTGAAATTGACTCCCCCTCCCCCTCTCCGGCCTATTCTCTTTGAATTCAATTCTCTTACTAATATGAATTGTAAAGAAAACTATTCCTTTTATTCGAATCCCAATCACCAATCAAGTTATACACACTCTCTTTGAAAAGGTGTAGAGCCGTTCTGAATCTCTTTGAATAAGTATTTCCTATATGTGTAAGCAAAGTATTTCCTATATGTGTAAGCAAAGTATTTCCAATATGTGTAAGCGAAGTATTTCCTATATGTGTAAGCAAATTCAATATAAGCATTCTACTACTATATGTTAACATTGAGTAAAGTTCATAGCTTTCAGCCCTCCTCCCGGGAACTTCGGGGGATTAAGTCATCCTTAAAGACATACTTATATTATTTTCGAACATGCTGAACAAAATGGCTATCCAAAAATTTTGATCAGGTGACTTTGGGAAAACAAGGAGCGTGGGAGGGGGCCTAGTTGCCCTCCATTTTTTTGGTCACTTAAAAAGGGCACTAGAAATTTTAATTTCAGTTCTAATGAGTCCTCCCACGATATTCTAGGACCACTGGGTCGATACAATCACCCCAGGGGAAAAAAATAAATAAAAATAAACACGCACCCGTGATCTTTCTTCTGGCAAAAAATGCAAAATTCCACATTTTTGTAGATGGGAGCTTGAACCCTCTAGAGTAGGGTTCTCTGATACGCCGAATATGATGGTGTGATTTTCATTCAGGTTCTATAACTTTTAGGGGGTCTTTCCTCCTTTTTTTGAAAATCAGCCAAATATTCTCAGGCGCGTAACTTTTTATAAGTAGGATCAAACTTGATGAAACTTATATATTTGAAATCAGCATTCTTTTGATGTATCTATTTGTATCAAAATACCGTTTTCTAGAGTTTCGGTTACCATTGACCTGGGTCCCAATAACCAATACTATATGTTAACATTGGGTAAAGTTCATAACTTTCAGCCCTCCTCCTGGGGCTTCGAGGGATTAAGTCATCCTAAAAGACATAGTTATAATATTTTCGACTATGCTGAATTTTGATCAGATGACTTTGGGAAAAAAATGTGCGTGGGAGGGGGGCCTAGTTGCCCTCCATTTTTTTGTCACTTAAAAAGGGCACTAGAACTTTTAATTTCCGTTCCAATGAGCCCTCCCACGATATTCTAGGACCACCGGGTCTATACGATCATCCCTGGGAAAAAGAAAAAAAACAAATAAACACGCATCCGTGATCTTTCTTCTGGCAAAAAAATGGAAAATTCCACATTTTTGTGGATAGGAGTTTGAAACCTCTACAGTATGGTTCTCTGATACGCTGAATATGATGGTGTGATTTTCGTTAAGGTTCTATAACTTTTAGGGGTCTTTCCCCCTTTTTTCGAAAATCAGCCAAATTTTCTCAGGCACGTAACTTTTGATAGGTAAATTAAACTTGATGAAACATATATTTTTGAAATAAGAATTAAAATTTGTTTCTTTTGATGTATCTATTGGTATCAAAATTCCGTTTTTTAGAGTTTCGGTTACCATTGACCCGGGTCGCTCCTTACTTACAGTTCGTTACCACGAACTGTTTGATATGAATATTTCAAGCCATCGTGACAAAACGCGCCTAGCAATCATTTCTAGAGGGCAGGATTTACACTAAATGCAAATTTTTTAGGTACTATTAAGAACTTTTTAGCGAAAATACATCGTTATTATTAGCCAAGACTATGAATATTTCACACCATCGTGACAATATACAGCTCCCCCTCTCTACTCCCATTGCACTAATGCGATCTAAACACGCATATATTCCTTAGTTTTGCTGCTAAATTTTGCATCATGTAAATAATTTTCTATTGAAGAATTGTCCTATATTAATAAAGCTAAAAACAAAGGCTTTTGTACTGACAAAGTTTATAGATAATAAACGTTATAAAACAAAAAAATACAGAAAAAACACTTTAAACAAAACAAAACATGAAAAAATCTGATATAGGCTAAAATATAAGAAAATATGCGTGAATTAATGAAAGGTATGAGTAGTAATCAATGTTATACTTTGCCTAGACTATCTTCCATCCTGTGTTATTTGCGTACGGCACGTTCCAAGGCACCTTTCCATGGCGGATTACCAAACTAGCTAATTAGCAGTGTATAATGTAGTCAAGCATGTTTTTGAGAGTTTGATCGTAATAATATAATTTAAAGCAAACAGGTTTTTTTCTGTTTTTGTTGTCAATTGCACAATGAGTGCACGTCATGAGTTCACATGTACATTTTAAAAAAAACTGGTATGATATAAAGAACCCACATTTTTTAATTGTTTGATTGACGTGTTTTGGGGAGATTACGTTCCTCTGCACCTTTTCAGAGCATGTACTTATGGATACCTTTCCAAGCAAGATGGTTAGACATGCTTTTACAATCGGAAATGTTTGATTAAAATTTGCAAAAAAGGGGATAATGGGATTTGCGAATTGGAGGAGATGGGGTGATTGTGTACTGTATAATACACAAGTGATGTTTTGGAGAGTATTGTCAATTTAAAATAGTTTAGAAATAATAACAAATTAACAAGAAATGGCTGAAAAGTGTTTTGAGGGAGATGGGTTGCATGGAGGGTTGAGTTGCACGAGGATTCAGTTAAAGGGGGTACAGTTACACGGGGGTTTAGTTAAAAGGGGTCGAATTGCACGAGGGTTCAGTAGCACGAGGGTTCAGTAGCACGGAGGTTCAGTTGTACGGGGTTTCGGTTATACAGGGGTTCAGTTACATGGGGGGTTTAGTTGCACGGGGGTTTAGTTAAATGGAGCTTGAGTTGCACGGGAGTTGAGTTGCACGAGAGTTCAGTTGCCCCGGGGTTCAGTTACATGCGGATTCAGTTGCACTGGGATTAGTTAAATGCGGTTGAGTTGCATAGTCTCGTTGGAAAAAATTGGAGTTCATACTTAAACAGTTCTATTAAGAGCTATTGCTATGGAAATGGCTCATTTTTGAATCGAAACTATGCTTTTCTGACTGAAGATACACATTTGAATCAGAAAATGTGAAAATGTACACAATTGAAACAGAGAAGTGTGTTTTGACGATATTTTCTATAATTTCGTCTGAAAAATAGGAGTTCACGCTTAAAAAGTTCTATTAAGAGCTATTTTTATGGAAATGGTTCATTTTTGAACCAAAACTACGCTTTTCTGACTGAAAATATACATCATAATCAGAGAATTGTGTATTGATAGTATTTTCTATAGTCTCGCTGGAAAAAATCGGAGTTCATACTTAAACAGTTCTATTAAGAGCTATTGCTATGGAAATGGCTCATTTTTGAATCGAAACTACGCTTTTCTGACTGAAGATATACATTATAATCAGAGAATTGTGTATTGATAGTATTTTCTATAGTCTCGCTGGAAAAAATTGGAGTTCATACTTAAACAGTTCTATTAAGAGCTATTGCTATGGAAATGGCTCATTTTTGAATCGAAACTACGCTTTTCTGACTGAAGATATACATTTGAATCAGAAAAAGTGAAAATGTACACAGCTAAAACAGAGAAGTGTGTTTCAACCGTATTTTCTATAATTTCATCTGAAAAATAGGAGTTCACACTTAAAAAGTTCTATTAAGAGCTATTTTTATGGAAATGGTTCATTTTTGAACCAAAACTACGCTTTTCTGACTGAAGATATACATTATAATCAGAGAAATGTGTTTTGATAGTATTTTCTATAGTCTCGTTGGATAAAAATGGAGTTCGTACTTAAACAGTTCTATTAAGAGCTATTGCTATGGAAATGGTTCATTTTTGAACCAAAACTATGCTTTTCTGACTGAAGATATACATTATAATCAGATAAATGTGTTTTGATAGTATTTTCTATATTTCGTCTGAAAAATAGGAGTTCACACTTAAAAAGTTCTATTAAGAGCTATTTTTATGGAAATGGTTCATTTTTGAACCAAAACTACGCTTATCTGACTGAAGATATACATTATAATCAGAGAAATGTGTTTTGATAGTATTTTGTATAGTCTTGTTGGAAAAAATTGGAGTTCACACTTAAACAATTCTATTAAGAGCTATTGCTATGGAAATGACTCATTTTTGAATCGAAACTATGCTTTTCTGACTGAAGATACACATTTGAATCAGAAAATGTGAAAATTTACACAATTGAAACAGAGAAGTGTGTTTTGACCGTATTTTCTATATTTTCGTCTGAAAAATAGGAGTTCACACTTAAAAAGTTCTATTAAGAGCTATTTTTATGGAAATGGTTCATTTTTGAACCAAAACTACACTTTTGTGACTGAAGATATACATTATAATCAGAGAAATGTGTTTTGATCATATTTTTTCATAATTTTTTTGGAAAAAAATTGGAGTTCACACGCAAGAAGATCCATTAAGAGTAATTTTTTGTGGAAAATGACTCATTTTGGAACCAAAACAATGCTTTTCTGACTGAAAATACACAACTGAATGAGGCAAATGTATCTTGATTATATTTTCTGTAATTTTGCTGCATAAAATCGATTTCACACTTAAAAAGTTTCATTAAGAGCTTTTTTTATGAAAATGACTCATTTTGATCCAAAACCACGCTTTTCTGACTGAAGATCCAAGAAATGGGTTTTTGATCAAATTTTCTATAATTTCGACTGAAAAAATAGGAGTTCACACTTAAAAAGTTCTATTAAGACATATGAATTGCTTTAGAAAACCCAAATGAATTAGTTGAAAATAAAGATTTAACAAGAAATGATTTCTGTCGTGAAATGCAAGAGTTGGAATATTTCAGTAGTGACTTGTTGTGCTTTACCTTGTCACAGTTACATTCCTTGATTTTTCGAAGTTCATTTTGAATTTCTGTCGTGAAATGCAAGAGTTGGAACATTTCAGTAGTGTTTTGTTGTGCTTTACCTTGCCACAGTTACATTCTGTTGATTTTCATAGTTCATTTTGAATTTCTTTCATTGAAATGCAAGAGTTGGAATATTTCAGTAGTGTTTTTTGTTGTGCTTTACCTTATCACAGTTACATTCTGTTGATTTTCATAGTTCATTTTGAATTTCTTTCATTGAAATGCAAGAGTTGGAATATTTCAGTAGTTTTGTTGTGCTTGACCTTGTCACAGTTACATTCTCTTGATTTTTCGAAGTTCATTTTGAATTTCTGTCGTGAAATGCAAGAGTTGGAACATTTCAGTAGTGTTTTGTTGTGCTTTACCTTGCCACAGTTACATTCTGTTGATTTTCATAGTTCATTTTGAATTTCTTTCATTGAAATGCAAGAGTTGGAATATTTCAATAGTTTTGTTGTGCTTTACCTTGTCACAGTTACATTCTCTTAATTTTTCAAAGTTCATTTTGAATTTCTTTCGTGAAATGCAAGAATTGGAATATTTCAGTAGTGTCTTGTCGTGGTTTACCTTGTCACAGCTACATTCTCATGATTTTTCAAAGTTCATTTTGAATTTCTGTCGTGAAATGCAAGAGTTGGAATATTTCAGTAGTGACTTGTTGTGCTTTACCCTGTCACAGTTACATTCTCTTGATTTTTCGAAGTTCATTTTGAATTTCTGTCGTAAAATGCAAGAGTTGGAATATTTCAATAGTGTTTTGTTGTGCTTTACCTTGTCACAGTTACATTCTGTTGATTTTCATAGTTCATTTTGAATTTCTTTCATTGAAATGCAAGAGTTGGAATATTTCAGTAGTTTTTTGTTGTTGTTTACCTTGTCACAGTTACATTCTCTTGATTTTTTCAATGTTCATTTTGAATTTCTGTCGTGATATGCAAGAGTTGGAATATTTCAATAGTGTTTTGTTGTGCTTTACCTTGTCACAGTTACATTCTGTTGATTTTCATAGTTCATTTTGAATTTCTTTCATTGAAATGCAAGAGTTGGAATATTTCAGTAGTTTTTTGTTGTTGTTTACCTTGTCACAGTTACATTCTCTTGAAATTTCAAAGTTCATTTTGAATTTCTTTCGTGAAATACAAGAATTGGAATATTTCAGTAGTGTCTTGTCGTGGTTTACCTTGTCACAGCTACATTCTCATGATTTTTCAAAGTTCATTTTGAATTTCTGTCGTGAAATGCAAGAGTTGGAATATTTCAGTAGTGACTTGTTGTGCTTTACCCTGTCACATTTACATTCTCTTGATTTTTCGAAGTTCATTTTGAATTTCTGTCGTGAAATGCAAGAGTTGGAAAATTAGGGTCTTAGTCCACCAGCCTGAATGGCGGAAATCCACTAGCTCAGTATTGGGGTCTCAGTCCACCAGCCTGAATGGTGGAAATTCACTAGCTCAGAATTAGGGTCTTAGTCCACCAGCCTGAATGGTGGAAATTCACTAGATCAGAATTGGGGTCTTAGTCCACCAGCCTGAATGGTTGAAATTCACTAGCTCAGAATTGGGGTCTTAGTCAGTGTTCAGATTGGAGTGTTGAGGTCCGACTATCTGGACTTTATTAGTCAAGGCCTGAATGCTAAGCGACGGACATGAGCTCGATTGGGACCCCATTATGAAAAAGGAAAACAAAAATATATTGTTGGTATGTGTGTAGAGCATGGCATGGTTACCGCTAGGGCAACAGTCTAACCGTTGACGGTTTTAGGTATCCGTGAATAAGCTCTAAGGCAAGAGTGGAAGTTG
>CM051261.1:26736706-26746706 GCA_027921565.1 Artemia sinica | reverse complement strand
GTGAGAGGGGGTTAGTTACCCTACAATCACTTTTGGCTATAACAAAGGGCACTAGCCCTCTCAATTTCAAATTGAATGAGCCCTTTACGATAACTCTATCTATAAAAACCTTTTATGCCCCCAGGACAGAACTTACAACCTTTGCCCTTGGGACTCTGGGGTGTTTGTCATCCTTAAATATATAATTTCCAGAACTTTTAACTACGTTGAACAAAATGGTTATCTCTAAACTTGAATGTTTTTGGGGAAATGGTGGGCGTAAGAGGGGAGTTAATTACTCTCCACTCACTTTCGACTATTAAAAACGGCAATTTTAATTTCCAATCAAATGAGCCCTTTTTGACATTTCTATAACAACTTTCTATATAAACTTTATATGCCCACAGGGCATAACTTACAACCCTTGCAGTGAGGAATCTGAGGGGGCTATCAACCTAAAACACCTAATTTCAAGAACTTTCAACTACGTTGAACAAAATGGATGTCTCAAAATTTTGATTGGATGTGTTTGGGAAAATGGTGGGTGTGAGAGGGGCGTTAGTAACTCTCCAATCACTTTCAACTATTAAAATGGCATTAACCCTTCCAATTTCCAATTGAATGAGGCCTTTTGAAGTTTCTACGCTTTCAATAAAAACCTTATACGCCTCCAGGGCATAATTTATAACCCTTGCCCTGAGGGCTGTGGGGGGGAGGGTTTGTCATCCTTAAAAGGCTAATTCCAGAACTTTCAACAACATTGAATAAAATGGCTATCTAAAATATTGATTGGATGTGTTTGGAGAAAAGATGGGTGTGAGAGGGGGGGTTAGTTGCCTTCAAACCACTTTCGACTATCAAAAAGGGCACTAGCCCTTTGAATTTCCAATCGAATGAGCCCTTTTTAAATTTTCTACGACAAAGATTTCAATAAAAACTGATGTGCCCCCAGGGCATACCTTATAACCCTTGCCCTGAAGACTCTGGGGGGAGTGTCCTGCTCAAAGGTATACTTTCCTGAACTTTGAACTGCGTGGAACAAAATGGCTATCTTAAAATCTTTATTGGATGTGTTTGGAGTTATGTTGGGCGTGGAAGGGGTGTTAGTTGCTTTCCAATCACTTTCGACTATTAAAAATTTCACTAGCTATTCCAATTCCAATCGAATGAGCCGTTTTTGAAGTTTCTATGACAACACGTTATATAAAAACCCTCTATACCCCCTGGGCATAATTTACAATCCTTGCCATGAGGGCTGTTGGGGGTTGTCATCTTCAAAGACCTAATTTCCAGATTTTAAAACTATGTTGAATTAAATGGTGATCTCAAAGTTTTGATTAGATGTGTTTGCGGAAAAGGCGGGCGTGAGAGGCGGGTTAGTTGCCCTCTAATCACTTTCGACTATTAAAAAGGGCACTAGCCCTTTGAATTTCCAATCGAATGAACCTTTTTTAAAGTTTCTACGAAAACGCCTTCTATAAAAAAAACCTTATATGCCCCCAGGGCATAACTTACAACCCTTGCCCTAAGGGCTGCGGGGGACTGTCCTGAAAAACATAATTTTTTTATCTGGAAATCAACTACGCTGAACAAAATACTATCTCAAAATTTTGATTGGATGTGTTTCGGAAAATGGTGGGCGTGAAAGGGGTGTTTGTCACCTTCCAATCACTTTCGACTATTAAAAAGGGCCTAAGCCACTCCAATTTCCAATTGAATGAGCACTCTTAGAAGTTTTTACGACAACTTCTTCGATACGAAGTGCCCTGCTCTAAAGGAAAAAAAAGAATAATACATTATACCAACATCATTCTTATATGCCCCTAGGGTATAACTTAAAACCATTGCCCTGAGGGTTGTGGAGGAGTGCCCTCCTCTTTACTTAGTCCCTGTTTCTTGTCTTTTTCTCGCGTGTCCCTGTTCTTTACTTAGGCAGCGCGATCGCGCTGCCTATGATTTGTACAACAACTTTCTATATAAACCTTATGTGCCCACAGGGCATAACTTACAACCCTTGCACTGAGGTCTTTGAGGGGGTTATCGTCCTAAAAGACCTAATTTCCAGAACGAAAAAATGGATATTTCAAAGTTTTGATTGGATAGAAAAAAATGGATATTTCAAAGTTTTGATTGGATATATTTTGGAAAATGGTGGGCGTGAGAGAGGCGTTAGTCGCTATCCAATCACTTTCAACTATTAAAAAAGGCACTAGCCCTTCCAATTTCCAATTGAATGAGCCCTTTTGAAGTTTCTACGACAACGCTCTCAATAAAAACTTTATATGCCCCAAGTCACAACTTACAACCCTTGCACTGAGGGCTCTGAGGGGCTTACCATCCTAAGAGGATGAAAAGGGGATGATAAAGATAAAATGATGAGGATTTTTCTATCTGGATTTTAACTACGCTGAACAAAATGGCCATTTCAAAATTTTTATTAGATGTGTTTGGGAGAATGATGGGCGTGGGGGGGGGGCAGATCTAGCTGCCCTCCCATCACTTTCGACTATTAAAAAGGGCACTAACCCTTTGAATTTCCGATCAAATGAGCCTTTCTGAAGTTTCTACGACAACGCCTTCTTTAAAAACCGTATATGCCCCCTGAGCATAATTTAAAACCCTTGCCCCGATGGTTTTTGGGGAGTGTTTGCCTCAAAAACATATTTTATATCTGAAAATCAACTACGCTGAACAAAATGGCTATCTCAAAATTTTGAAGGGATGTGTTTGGGGGAATGATGGGTGTGGGTAGGGGCTAGTTGCCCTCCAATCACTTTCGACTATAAAAAGGGTACTCGCCCTTCGAATTTTCAATCAATTTCGACTATAAAATTCCAATCACTTTCGACTATAAAAAGGGTACTCGCCCTTCGAATTTTCAATCAAATGAGCCTGTTTTGAAGTTTATATGACCACGCCTTCTATAAAAGCCTTAGAAGCCCCCAGGGCATAACTTAAAACCTTTGCCCTGAGGGTTGTGGGGGAGTGTCCTCCTCAAAAACATATTTACTAACTGGAAATCAACTACGCTGAACAAAATGCCCATCTCAAAATTTTGATTGGATGTGTTTGGGGGAATGATTGGTGAGGGATGGGGGGCATGTTGCCCTCCAATCACTTTCGACCATTAAAAATGGCACTGGAACTCTCAATTTCCAATTGAATGAGCCCCTTTTGTAGTTTCTACGACGACCCGTTCCATATGAAGTGCCCTGCTATAAAGGAAAAAAAATAAATAGTACATTGTGCCAACTTCGTTCTTATATGCCCTCAGGGCATAACTTAAAACCCTTGCTCCGAGAGTTGTGGGGGAGTGTCCTCCTCAAAAACATATTTTCTATCTGGAAATCAACTACGCTGAACAAAATGGCTGTATCAAAATTTTGATTGGATGTTTTTGGGGGTATGATGGGCTTGGGGGGATAGTTGCCCTTCAATCACTGTTGACTATTAAAAATGGCACTAGATAGTCCAATTTCCAGTCGATTGAGTCCTTTTCGAAGTTTCTATGACAACTCCTTCGATATGAAGTGTCAGGGTATGGAGGAAAGAAAAAGAAAATACATTGTGGCAACATCGTTCTTTACTTAGGCAGCGCTGGCGCGCTGCCTATGATGTGCAAAGGGAAAAATAATCAAGAAATTATCCTCCCCTCCAACTACCGTTAAGTTGGGTCGTATCTGAACTTGTTTTAGTGAAGTTGAGGGCTCGAAATTTATATCCATTGAGTTTTCAGAAACTTCGGTTCAACTGGAAAATTCTATATATGAACAAAAATTTAGACTTGATAAATCTGATAAACAGTATAAGAAACAAATAAGTTTTAAACTCCAGTCTCTACGAGACAATCCCGTGTTCTGGAGATAATTCCATATTCTAGTGGAATCTGTTATTGCTTGATTCTTAAAAAGTTTACTTTCAGATCTAGGAACGCTCTGCTTTGATCCTTGTTTTTGCTGCTTCCTGTGCGAGAAAAAATGACTATTTTTTCCAGGCAAATACTGCAGACTTTTTAAACTTCAGAGAATTTTTTTCTCCTCATCCTGTTCAATATACTAGATAAATTTTGAATTCCCAATTCTTACTCTAACGCTGAAAACGCATATAAAAAACGAAAAGAGCCCCCCCCCCCTTCCCCAACAAATATGGGAGTAGCTATGTCGGCTCTGAACCTACTGAAAGATTTCACAAAATTACTAATTTTTTTATTCTATTTTTTTAAAGAAAGAATCCGGACTCAAAGGTTTAGAAAAAAAAGCTGGTAGGTGATGGGCTCTGAGGCAAAGCCTATGAGGTTATATCCTAAGTAAGCTTAAGAGTGTTGGAATTGAGTAAACTTAAAATTAAGCTGGAATTCAACTTTAAATTAAGCTAGAATTTAAGTAAGCTTAATTTTTGAAGGTTACTTATTTGTGGCAACTGTCTTTTGGCTGACAACAAATTCTAACAAAAAGTAGTATTCCAAAAAGAAAAGTTTAATAGTGACACTATTCGGTGATGACAGCGTAAAAACAATATACGCCTAAAAAATTAACAGGAATGCTTAGCAAAATGTGTTTTTCCCGGCATTCCCAGGCATAAAGGCTTTTTAGTTTTTTTTTGTAAAGGTATATTTTTATTATTAGGATTGAATATTAGTTGATATTAAATCATTGTGGTATTGAAGAGTAGTCTAGTATTGTTTAAACTTCGTTTGTATTCTTAAAATCAATTAAAAAGGTCGCTTTGCTGAAGCTGCGCATTTATTTTTCGATACCAAAGTGAGTTTTAGGTTATTCCTGTCTTTAACTGAAATTGTAAAGAAAAATGTACCTTTCCCACCATGTATAGAAGAAGTCACTTTTCTTTTTTTTTCTAGAGGAACTTCTTTAGACTTTTAGCTTTTTATGCAAATTCTTCCTGTAAAAGAGCGAAAAAACTTAGGAACTGGCCTTTTTAAGACTCAAAAGTGATTGGAGGGCAACCGACCCCTCTTCTACTCACTTTTATTGGCCCTCCCATTCCCCCCCTCCCCAAAAAAAATACCCGACCAAAATTTTGAGAAAGACATTTTGTTTTAAACAGTCAGAAGGTCAAATAACTATGTCTCTAGAGGACAGGAACCGTCTGAGCCTTCGGGGAAAGGGTAAGAACTTATACAATTTTCCGTTTATCTACATATAGGGTTTACTATTGGGAAGGAAGGAATGTTTCCAAAAAGACTTCGGGTATTAAGGTAAGACTTGAGGAAATGTTGAACCAAGCCAAACAACACTGTGTACATCCAGGTCATCAAAATGGATTATCTGCAATATCTCAGGAACGGCTAAACGTATAAAGTGAAAACTTTCAGGGATACTACTACTGCAATGTACATAGTGTACACAGGCTATGACTACATTTCAACTACTTGTGACTGTGACAACTTGCAACTGTAACTGCTTGCAACTGTGACGTGTTGCGACTTCAACAGTGATTGCTTGTGACTGCGACTGTATCTACTTAAAATTGGTATGACTTTCGACTACAACGATGACTTCTTGCAAGTACAACTATTTACGACTGTGACTACAAATGTGACTGCTTAAGACTATGGCTACAAATATGACTGCTTAAGACTGCGACTACTGACAACTACTTATATTGCATCTTTGCTTCTATGCCATTTTCACAACCAGGATATACTTACACTCTATTTATTTGGTTCAGTTGTATTAGTAGTAGCAGTTGAGGTAGCATTGAAAATCGCAGTACTAGCACTAATAGAAGTTGTGAGACCTAAATAAAAGATACTATGTGAAGATATTACCCAAGGTTGTTAAAAGGGTGTATCTGTGGCGTCTCAGGAACGGCAGTGGAAATTAGGTTGAAACTCTCAGGGTATGTTGAGGAGGATGGTCTATTAATAGTTGTCAACATTCAAGATTGTAACACGATTTGCCAATCCATCAAAGTTCTATATCACAACTATTTTTAGAATTTGTTGAAATGTTTTGTCCAAAGTATAAATGGCGAGCCAAAATCTTGATTTATATGGAGAAAACCGAAAGAAGTTATATAAATTGGGTCGGATTCTGAAGGCGAGCTTAAGGTCACATTCTTCCCCAGAATATCGAAAGGCGCTCTAATAACAGGATTGGAGGAGCAAAAAATACCAACAAAAGAGCCCATGTTTGGTGCCACCTTCCCCCAGCCCAAATATGAATTCTATATTTGCCATTTCCATTGCACGACTGTTATAACACTTTTTTAATGCCATAATGTTTACTGGTGCCTTAAGTAAGTCACACGCAACTGTAATGAGTTACATTTGTATATGCGGCTAGTCATAAGCTTAATAAGTTACAATTACATCAATATGAGCACTCGCATTCTTCTAAACTCTAAACCATAAATTACACCTAAATACTTTATTGTTGTGTATGGGTAAATCTTGGTTTCGTCAATCAAAATATATGATATATATATATAGTATATATATAGTATATATATATAGTATATATATATATATATAATATATATATATATATATATATATATATATATATATATATATATATATATATATATATATAGTATATATATAGTATATATATATAGTATATATATATAGTATATATATAGTATATATATATATAGTATATATATATAGTATATATATATAGTATATATATATATATATATATATATATATATATATATAGTATATATATATATATAGTATATATATAGTATATATATAGTATAGATATATGTATATCATATTAGTATATATATATATATATATATATATATATATATATATATAGTATATATATATAGTATATATAGTATATATATATGTATATCATATTAGTATATATATATATATATATATATATTATATATATATATATATATATATATATATATATATATCATATATATATATATATATATATATATATATATATATATATATATATATATATATATATATATATCTATATATATATATATATATATATATATATATATATATATATATATATATATATATATATACATACATATATATTTATATATATATATATAAATATATGTGTATATATTTATATATATATGGTTATAAATATCAGCAATGGGGTTAAAAACCTAAAATAAGCTAACCTAACCTTACTTAACCAAACCTAACGTCTCATCATCAAACCTTGCTTTAAATTGAAAAGTTTACTGGCAACACTGACTAAATCCAAGCAGCATATATTAGCTTAACCGTCGTGCTTAGCTGCGATCTCAAAAGAAAGGAAAATTTTGGAAACGTCTCCCTGTGGAAAACTGCCGAGTGTTAATTATGATAGTGTTTCTAAATGTACAAGAATTTGACAAATTCCCCCGGAAAAGCTGATACGATTTGTAATAGACTTAACAATATAATCTTTTAACATATTGCATAGTTTTAAACGTTAAAAAATTGAACTCTAACATAGTTATATTTTTACTCTACAAATAACCTAAAATTTCAAAAGATGCTGCAACAAACTTAACTATGTTTGCGGCAATATCAAGACAACAAGAAATTATATGATGTAGAAACGCAACTGGCAGACTGATTCAGCTATTTTTTTGTTTTTGTTGTAGACCTATCTCTGAAATAGATGAGCAGCTCTGCAACACAACTAAATTAACAACTATAACGACTAACACTGCTCCAGAAAATGTTATTAAAAAATTCGAACCCTAGGTGTCCTATTTTAATGACCCTACAATTTAGATTTCAATTCATTAAACAATTTCTGAAAATACTTTAAAAAAGACAACTGTTTAAAACACTCAAGAGACAAGTTCCCTATAAAAGTTTACATAATCCTTTGTGGTCCACGAAAGATTTGTGTTGTTTGGTCATTAAAGAAGACAAAAAACAACAAATTTGTTCGGTAGTTCCAGACCAGGCGTTACTGAAATTGAAAGTTAACATAAATGTTGCCGAAGTTCTGTCGTTTTGATAGTTTCATAATTCTGTTCGCATAAAAACGCCATCAAATAATATCACTGATCCTGAAAATTTGAAGCAAGGTTCAATATAAAAACCACATGGAATCAGGCAACAGAGTCTCTCAAACCCCGTAAAGCTCTTTTAAAAGATACAAGAACTACTTATTTAACAAAAAAAAATTCGTTTTTAATGAGCACTAAGTAAAAAAAACCACACAGAATCAGGCAACAGTTGACAACACTGTCCAAACATCACTTGTGTATTATACAGTACACAATCAACCCATCTCCCCCAAAAAAATATTTTATTCAGAGATTTTATGTTAAAAAATTATCCAATAACTAATTAGAATTAATCACACTCCTATTATTCAAAACATTAATTAATATCGTTCATAGTGTCCAATTTGCGAATTCCTTATCCCTTTTTGCAAAAATGTCAATCAAAACAATTCCAAAATTCGAAATTTGACAATCTCTAGTTTTCGATTAAAAAAAACCAGCGGAGAATCCCCGCTAGTAATTGCTAATCACTTTAACCCTTTTCTCCAAAGGTGCCAAGGAACGTAATCTCCTCAAAACTTAATTTTTTCGGCAATTTGCAAGTGAAACTGTTTTAGGAAGTTCTGACTCAATAGCATAGGAAGGAACGTAAAGGACCAGAATAGCATAGGAAGGAACATAAAGGACCAGAATAGCATAGGAAGGAATATAATCTACCCAAATAGCATAGGAAGGAACATAATCTACCCAAATAGCACAGGAAGGAACATAATCTACCCAAAGTATAACATAGGACTCTACTATCATCAGACTTCTGAGAATTTCAGCATTGGATTTGCGCAATAGCTCCAAGAGGTCTTAGCAAGCACAACTAATATAATGAATGATTTTCAGTATAATTGATATTAGCGTGAGAATAGAATTTAAGAATAGAAGAGTTTGACTCTACTCCTATATTTATTCATCGAGATATATTGCAATAATGAGTGGAATATTTACACTATTAGAAGTTATATATATATATATATATATATATATATATATATATATATATATATATATATATATATATATATATATATATATATATATATATATATATATATATATATAAATATATATATATATATATATATATATATATAATATATATATATATATATATATATATATATATATATATATATATATATATATATATATATATATATATATATATATATATATATATATATATATTTATATATATATATATATATATATATATATATATATATATATATATATATATATATATATATATATATATATATATATATATATATATATAGTCAAAGCCTATCCGTAAGGCGATAATTGATACAAAATTTATTACAATAACGAACGCGAAGGAAAATATTATATATTCGTCAACCACCAACATAGCAGATTAAAGAATATTTTTTATTCTCGAATCATAGTAAAGATTAAACAATATTATATATTCGGCAGCTCCAGCACCAACATAGCTGGTTGACGAAAAAGGAAATCAGATTTATGCGAAAGAATGGGATTTAACCTACAATCTTAAAGGGTATGTACCCCACACTTATAAGTATGGATTAACACTCGCGAATACCCCCAAATATCGTCCGGCTAGAGGGGAAGTCAAAACAAAATATAGAAAAAGAAGCGCAAAACAGTTTGGTTGTTTACAATTGTTAATAAGACGTCTACAAAAGAACCTTCCTATCATATATAATAAGTCCTAAAATAATCAATTTTATGGCATTCAACCTGTCGTACACTATTCCCAATATAAAAAGTGAGGAAATAAAAACCTCAATATGGTCCAAATTAGAAAAGAATAAAGGGGCATTAAGGCTTACAAAATAAAAGAGGCATTAGATTCCCAGATCCCCCTATTTACTAATGAAGACAAGAGATTAACGTACGTGGATAATAGATACGGATTATTCTCAAACAATTTTTGGTGGAACATACTACTGACTTTATGTTTCGTATTCGCTATTTCCCTGAACATGAGAACCTTACTGACCTTTAATTATGGAAAAATCCTGAGGCT